>JALQSN010000121.1:0-126465 GCA_023690525.1 Holotrichia oblita | reverse complement strand
ATTTGTATTGGCAGTATGATTGTTTCAAAATTTGCTCAAACGACAAAAGTGGAAATTATCAATGCCAACTACAATTTCAAAAAAGATTCATATGATTCAGAGGAAAATAAGCCTGTAACTGTTTCTGGAACTCAGTTTTCTGTTAGCAAAGTAAGAGCTGGTGATATAACTGGATATACAGTATTATCTCCAAGAAGATCGGGAGCTGGATCAGCAAGTTTAGTATATGATTTTAATGGCCGGGATGTTTATCAAGTTGATTTCGACTTGGCCCATTGGCGCGAGGAAGGGAAATTTGATAATATTAAGATTCAGTATTGGGATGCTTCGATTAATGATTTTGTTACTGTAACAACCATTGGCTATAACGATTTGCCATTTGATAAGGATGCCCCGAAAACTTTTAGCACGACATTCCCTGTTCCAGTTTCAAAATTTAGAATACTAGCAACCGCTCCTGCATCTGGCAGCAGCAATGACGGAAGAATTGTAGTGTCAAAAACTGTCATTTCATATTATAATTAAGAGAGGATGACTATGGCATGAAAAAAATCAAAATAAATTGGCTACACCTATTCCTCATACTATTATTTGCATGTGGTTGCACAGGTTCAACATTTGTTGAGATTCAAGCATACGAATTGCAATTACAAGATTATGCTGTTGGAATGAAAACAAAAAAAGTGATTTCTTCTAACGCTGCAATGATTGAACTAAGATATGGATATAATCCTGATTATATGACTGATAATCAGAGAATTTTAGATAATGAACAATATAATTTTAGTCTTCGATTTACAGGATCATATTATTTTAATAGCACAACTACTTTTCTAAGTTTTAGGCAACCGTTGGATAATTTCGTTCTTGATGAATCTAACGCTTTCGCTAAAGTGGAAAAAACAGGATTCATTCAGAAAATGGGGAGAAAAATTACATTCAATAAATCGATTGAATATGCTATTGATTTTGAAAATATACCTAATACTTATGGTTATTTACAATTAGCGCTTATGATGCCAAAAAAAGCTCAAGCAGAAGAAGATTATAGTCCTCTACTGGTTGCAAAAATAAGGTTTGTAAAGACTGAAAGCAAAATTAGTTTTTCAAAATACTATTAATACCCAATGAACAATATACTGATTAGAAGATTAACTGATTTACGGGAAAGCAAAAATATATCAAGATTAGCGTTTTCCAAGTTAATTAATATTTCCCGAACCACTTATTACAATTATGAAGCGGGAATTACGGAACCAGATCTTGATAATTTAGTTAGAATCGCTCACTTCCATGGAGTCAGCACTGATTATTTATTAGGCAATAATAAAGAATTTATGATTAAGGATATTACTTCATACGTGGAAGCGGTAGCCTTTTTAGAACAACATGATTTTATCAGCTTGTTTGATAATAACTCGCAAGAAGAAATCATCGAGATAGCAAAATTGTTATTTCGCATGGTGAAAAGTTATAAAAAGAAATAATTTTATAATTATCTTTATTTTACTCTATACTTTGTAGCATCCCAGGATGCTATTTTTTATTTGGCGATTGAGTAATAAGTAGCAAATTCATTTTGGCAAATTGCAAAATCTCCTGGTCAGAAAGATCCTTAATAATAATATGCATCCTACTTAAAAAATCCTTAGCCTCAATAAGATTATTAATTTCATTTGGCAAAATATATTTTTCTTGATTCAACGTCGCTCTTTCGAAAATATCTTCATCAATAGAGATATTAAGAAGATTAGCTGTTTTTAATAATATCTCCATTGGCGGATCACAAACTCCCCTTAACCAACTGCTGAATGTCGTGTAAGGAACATCAAGATTTTTGGCAAACTGTCTTTGCGAAATATCTTTTGATTCTAATACTGCGGCAATTCTTGTGAAATATTTTGGCATTGATTAGCTCCTTAAAAAATAGTATATCATTTTTTCATAAAAAAAGCACATTTCCCTATTGTGCGGACTAATTATTCGTGCTATAATCTTATTGTACGAACTATTAGTGCAAGCGTTCGAGATTTACCCTTTGTCAGTTTTTAACCTCAACGAGGAAAGGAGAAAACATGAAACAGACAAATCGCAGTAAAAAAGAAGTACTTGATTTATTAAATGAATTTTTAAGCAAAAAAGAGGATAAGGAAATTGTCCGCATCTTTGTTGCCGTTTTAATCAATAGTCAAAAGGTAATCACGCCGGAGATTAAAGAATTTTTAAGTGCCCTCGGCTTTGCCTTCACTTCTCTTGGCCAAAATCCGGAAAGAGCAATCAACAGTCGTGAAGTAAAGGAAGGATTCTGCGGTTACGACTTAGCTGTTGGAATTGCTGCCCAGGCGGCAGACAAAGGTAAGCGACGTCATTTTGCTTATACCTATAATTTTGCTAATGGAGGTGGTTCCAATGACTAAAAAAGAGAAACTTGATCTTCTCCGCCACGAATGTGGTCAAAAAATCGTCGACCAGTATTTGATGTCTCGACGTCTATTAAAGATTCAAAAGAAGGTTTATAAGCGTTATCCAGTCCAAGTGGCAGCTGATATTCTAGTTGTTGACCAATTAGGAAAAGCAGCCAGTTATGTCCCTTCCCAGAACATCATTTTAATTAATAGCGATGCCCTTAGTGATTTTATTAAAGCAGCATACTATTTTCTCCATGAATTACGGCATCAGTACCAATGGGAAAATCGTCTAAAGGCAGAAGACCAGCATGCCTTAAAAATTGGCCGTATGATGGATCATACTTGCCGGTTCACCGGTATCGCTAACGAGAGTAATCCAGACTACGTTAAATATCTTTATCAACTGCATGAAATCGATGCCAATGCCTTTGCTAAATATTATCTTCGGAATTATTTTAATTTAGAAGTAACTAATAATGGTCCAGAATACGAAGAATATCTTAATCAATATATTAAGACTCATTTTTAGCACCTGCACATTATGAGACTCCAGCCTTATATCATTGTCGATATAAGGAGGAGTAATTATTTGAAAAAGAAATTTTATACCTATCAAGAGCAGGAAGTGATTATCAATCAGCCTTGGATTGATGCTGAAGGCATTCGCATCCTGCTCCCGATCGGCATTGAGGCTTCACATCTGGTTAGAAATGATATTGAAAAAGAAATGGATGCATCCAATGAGATTTATTTTAAGACTAGACCAAGGAAGATTCCGACTCGGAAAGTGATTGAAAAATATCACATTGATGTCAATTTAATTAGACGTGAAGCACAAAAAGAGCGACAATTCAAAGAAAGGAGAAACTGAATATGCCAATTCAAGAAGTTATAGTAAAATCCAAAGTTGGAAAAGAAAAAAAGAAATATTACTTTTCTACCTATTACACAAATATCATGGGAGAGAGAAAACGATATAAAAGTAAAAAATATGATGACAAAAAATTGGCTATAAAAGCGGAAGCAGAGTTCATCGTAAAACAGGGATCAGAAAAAATCAATTCCACTTGTACTTTTGAATCTATATATAATGAATATTATACTTTCCAAAAAACCAAAGTTCGTAAAACTACTTACGATAAATATGAAGATTATTATCGCTATATCGGTCCTTATTTAGGTAATGCGAAAATAAGTGAGCTGACACTTTCGAGATATCAACAATGGTATAATTTTGTTAACGAAAAAGATTTTGCTATTAGCTATAAAAATAAAATATTTCAATTACTTAAATCTTTAATAAAATATGCTGAAACTTTTCATGGCGTTATTTGCACTATCCCAGCAAAATTTGGCAAGTTCAAAGATCCAAGCTATATTAAACCAGAAATGGATTATTTTACATTTGAAGAGTTTTTGAAATTCATTACTGTTGCTGATAATAATGTCTATCGTGCCTTTTATACTATCCTTTATTACATGGGCTTGCGCCAAGGTGAGGCTCAAGCATTATACTGGAAGGATATTAATTTTATAACTAATACAATTAAAATAACTAAAACATTGACTACCAAAATAAAAGGAGAAGATTTTACTTTTTCTCCACCTAAAACAACTAGATCAAAACGTGAATTAATAATGCCAGAAATTGTAAGAGAGACTCTTCTTGAGCTTAAAGCGTTTTATGAATCACTTGATGGATTCTCTTCTTCTAGTTTCGTTTTTGGAATGTTAAGACCATTACCAGAGAATACCATACGTATGACTAAGATAAGATACTGTAATAAAGCTGGTGTTAAAGAGATTCGTATTCATGACTTCCGTCATTCATTTGCCAGCTTCATGATTAATAATGGGGCGGATGCTTCTCTTGTTTCTAAATATTTAGGACACTCTAACATAGCAGAAACTATGAACACTTATTCACATCTATTTCCTTCTAAACAACAAGAGATTATTGATATTATTAATGAAAAAGTTAAAAAATGGTACCCAAATGGTACCCAACCAGTACTTCCTAAATAAAAATCCCTTGAAAATCAAGGGAAATAGTGCTTAATGGTGGGTCTAATTGGACTTGAACCAGCGACCTCGTCCTTATCAGGGACGCGCTCTAGCCACCTGAGCTATAGACCCGAATACTTATAAAGAATATCATTCAAGGCATATTTTGTCAAGCATTTTGCGTGAAGTTGCAAGGCATACAATTTTTAACATTATCACATGAAATAATAATGGAGTTACTTTTAATGTCGTTTTTTTTCTTTTTCCGCGTTTTTTTCTTAAATTTAAAATAAATGAATTTAATAGTTTGCGCAAAATCGTGCAAAAACCGCAATTACAACGCAATGTTATCCACAATTTGTGATTAAACACTTTAAAGTTGTTATAAAATGACGGCAATTTTCAAAAAAACGTCAAAAATACTCCTGTTATTTCGTCATATTTCGACAAATTGGCGACAATCGATATTGAAAACAGATTAAATTTGAATTATTTTGCAAAATGCATGTCGATTTGTGTAATAAAAACGCGATTGAAACAAACTTCTATTTTCTTATAAGTTATAATTTGGTCACGGAGGAAAAAGGGATGGAAAAGACAAGAGTGTTTATTGCTGATAGCAGTAGCGACGATCTGGAAGGATTAAGGGCACGAATCCTACTAGAAAATGATTTAGAGTTAGTTGATGTCGCCGAAGATGGCGAAGAGTGCTTAAGAAAATTAGAAAGTAAAACAAAAATCGATGTATTGGTGTTGAATCTAATTTTACCCAAGATTGATGGATTTCATATTTTATCTAAAGTACGACGTACAATGAAAGATAGTGTTAAGGATGTTATTTGCTTAACCGACATGATGTCATCAGAATTAGGAAAATATTTATCTGTATTAGGAGCAACATTTGTTTTAGTGAAACCGGTAAACTATCATTCAGTTGTAGAAAGAATTCGTGATTTAAAAATGAGCGAAGTACAAGCGCCATTAAAATTTGGTCAAGTAATGTCATATAATAATCAAGGCAATAATGTTTATGGATTAGGAAGTGCCTTGGGTGATATTTCTCATTTACCAGAAGAGCGCCGGAAAGAGATCTATCAAGTTCGATTAGAAAATGATATTACTGCCACTTTACATGAAGTTGGTGTTCCAGCACATATTAAAGGATATTTCTATTTGCGAAGTGCTATTTGTGCTACCTATGAAAAGCCGGAAATTATCGGCAGCGTAACTCGTGAACTTTATCCAGAGATCGCTAGATTACATCGCACTACTGCCAGTCGTGTAGAAAGGGCAATACGTCACGCTATCGAACTTGCTTGGAATCGCGGAAATGTCGATCGTATCGACGAAATATTCGGATATACAATTAATGCATCTAAGGCAAAGCCAACTAATTCGGAATTTATTGGCATTATTGCTGATAAGATGCGGATTGAACATCGCGCTAAAGATCGCGGGTTAGTAATGCAACGCTAGTAGCTTATTGGAAAATCATACATTTTCCTTAATTACATCTCCCAAACAAAAAAAGGAAGTTCCCGCTTCCTTTTTTTGTTTGTTTGTCTGTAGATTACTTTCTATAATCAAGCGGATTGAGTTTATAGAGGTCTTTAGCTAGAACTTGATAGATGTCAATAATAATCCAAACCAAGAGCAAAATACCTGTAAACGCGGTTAGAAAGCGGAATAAGCACATAATCAATGCTGGCTTCTTCAATCCTCCGAAATACATTTTGTCAGCACCGAACCAACCAAAAAAGATTGCTAACAGAACAATTACTAACTTACTTTTTCCTTTCATACAAGCCTCCTGTTTCCAGTATACGATGTTTAGGGTAAAAAAACAACCAAAAAGCGACAAAATATCATTACAAAAATTACTGATATAATGGATTATATTTGATTAGCGTCGCATTGTTAAACTTGGATTGTCAATTATTTTCTTTTCGTAATATGCCAAAAGCGTTCTTATTGCAGATATTAAAACGAAGAAGACAGCAAGGAAATAGTACCATCCAAGTGAAGCCCCTTTTGTTTCTTCCCAAACAGTAATAAAAATTACAAAGCCTAGAAAGATGCAGGACAATATAAGATAAATCAAGTTTTTAATTAATTTCTTTTTAATTGATTTCATTTTATTATTCATATTTAATCTCCATTTCTATTTTTTCTATTTCTTTATTGATATCAGCTGACAAGTTTATTGGAACGCCTTTAGTTATCAAAATATCGTCTTCAATTCTAACACCAATATTATATTTTTTCAAATATATTCCTGGTTCGATTGTAACTATCATTCCTTCCGCTAAAATTAACTCACTTCTAATTGGAGAAATATCGTGAGTATCCAGTCCTAAAGAATGACCGATAGAGTGTGGAAAGACAGTCGTAATTTCTTTTTCGTCGTCGATTAGCTTTTTATTTACTAGCTCTTTAGAAATAAATTGCTTAGTGCTACTATCTATTTCTCCCAAAAGGGCACCCGGTATGCATTTGGCGATGGCCATCTTTTGAGCAGCCAATACTATTTGATAGACTTCTTTTTGTAAATCATTGAATTTACCACTAATAGGAATAGTGCGACTTATATCGCTACTATAACCAAGATAAGATGCCCCACAATCAATTAGCAACAGATCATTTTTATTAAGGGGACCATTAAGTACATTGTGATGTAAACATAAGGCGTTGACTCCACTAGCAACAATGGTAGGAAAAGCGATGCTTGCATCAGAATTCTTTAAGACATATTCAAACTTAGCAGCTAATTCATATTCATGTTTTGCAAAAGGTAGCATTTTATATATTTCTTTTATACCTTGATGTGTTATTTTCAAAGCCTGTTTTATTAATTCAATTTCTTCATCGCATTTAATCAGTCGCAACGAAGTCACATCCTTGAATCCATTTTCGATCTTAATAAAAGGAAAAGAAGAAAGTAGCTGATTGCTGAATTTAGTTTCTTCTTCTGAAGCAAAAGGATTAAAAAAGAAGTATACGGTTTCTAATCCCCGATGTCTTATTTCATGATTAACAAAAGATGATAATGCTTCAATTGGAACAATATTTTTTTCATCTAGACCTGATATTTGAGCAGCTTTATTTACTGTTAATGACTTTCCTGTCCATAAAGTGTCTTCCTCGGAGGCGATTTTTATGAAAAGGCGCCAACTGGTTTTACTATTGTTTTTAATCATAACTAATGCGCAATTTTCTTCTGTTAATCCAGAGAAATAATAAATATTTCTATCATAATGATATGGATATGAAGAATCTGCAGAAGCAGAAGGAGCTCTATGCGGACAAAAAATAAATAAACAATTTGAATTAGTTATTTTTTCTGATAAATTGCTACGATGCTTGCTTAGTAATGATGTTGATAACATAGCATCATTATACATAATAAACTACTTAAAAGTAAAGATACTTATATATTTATAAAAGAAAAGTTTGCATTTTAGAGAATTATTCTTTAAGCCCGCAACGGAAGTTCTATTAAAAGGAGTTTTATGAATTAAGTCACATACTTTAGAATACCCTGCCGCATGAGACGTCGCGCCAGCGACGATCTCGGAGGCGGGCTTGGTTCCATCAATCTGTGGCCGTATCTGTAATCCGAACCAGTCTAGTCCGTCATTCTTCGCAAGTAGTTTCTTTGATGTTTCGTCATACTTTGGGTAGTAGTTGAGGTAGTAGTCATAATCTGCAGCAAGATGATAGGCATCAGCAGGTTCATTTTTATTAATTATGTCTCCGCCATTTCTAGATAATCCGCCAGTCAGTGACATCAATAATGGGCGTGAAACGGAGAAATCGGTGTAGCCAGCTGGCACGACAATCTTGTTGAAGGGAGAACCGTTAGCAGTATTTCCTTTTCCTTGTCCATTAACAGCGAAAAGTTGATCGTCCCAGTCACTTCCAGTATTTAATACTATTACCGCTCCTCTGCCACCGCCGACAATATCGGCAATTAAATCCGAACTATCTGTTATACGCCAAAAGGAGTAAAAGGCGGTACTATTTTGACTCGAGAACGAGCCAGCAGAGCCATAGGTAGCATAATCATAGCGCCTGGCATCCCAGAAAACAGAGGGTTTGGTTGAGAGTGCCGTTACCTGAGTGATGCTGGCGGTTACTGAGTCACTGTTAGAATAGTGAGCTCCCCAACCTGTATCTGATCGGATATTAGATGATCGGTATGATGACGTGTTCAGCATTGAATCTTGGCTATAGGCGCCAACGCCATAAGAGCGGGCACGCGGAGAAATGGATCGGTAATTATCACTGTTAATATCGATGTCATTCCAAGACAGAAGAGAAGTTGAATGTATAAATCCTGTAAAACTGTTAAGATGCCGTTCGCTCAATTTCCCCCAACTAAATAGTCCCTTCCACCCCTGAGATGAATTGTTCGAAAAACTTGATATTGATTTAGAGTTGTTACACACATAATCAGCTTCATTATTAAGCGATTTTTTTACTACTTTTGAATACCCCGCCCCGAAGCTCTCCGCGCCAGCGGAGATGAGGGGAAGGGGTTGCGATCCATCAATTTGTGTTCTTCCGCCTAATCCGTACCAATCCATTCCGTCATCCTTGGCTAGCAGCTTCTTAGATGTTCCGTCATATTTGGGATAGTAGTTGAGGTAGTAGTCATACTCACCGACACGCCACCAAGCATCGCCAGGCTCGTCTTTGGAGACGACATCGCCGCCTGGGCGTGGGAGACCACCGGTCAGCGACATCAGTAGCGGACGGGAAACGAAAAAATCTACAAATGTTACTGGCACGACTATCTTAGTAAAGGGGGAACCATTAGCAGTACTACCTTTTCCTTGCCCATTAATTATAAAAAGATTACTATCCCAATCGCTACCGATGTTTAATGTTATTGAAGCACCTTGATTCCCTCCCACCATATCGGTAATAATGTTAGAACCATCGGACCATCGCCAAAGAGAATAAGCCGCAGTATTATTTTGATTTGAGAAGATGCCCGCCGATTCCAATGGAAGATAATTCCAGCGATGAGCATTCCAAAAGACAGAAGGTCGTGAGCCAAGCGTCGTTACCTGCGACGCGCTGGATCCGGAAGTGATACCGCTGTTAGTCCACCAATTTCCGTCTGAAGATATACGCCCATTTGAATCGCGTAATGCAGCAAAATTCAACATTATGTCTTGATTAAATGCACCTATACCATGTGATCGAACATATGGGGAAATGGATCGATAATTATCTTTATCAATATCAACTCTGTCCCAAGATAATAGAGAGTTAGAATGAGTAAGGCCAGTAAATTGATGTAGTTCTCGAACTGCTAAGTTCCCATAAGAGAAGCCTCCCTTCCACCCCAAGGGTGAACTGTTCGAAAAATGATATATTGAATGTTATTAATTAAGCTTCATAAAGAAGCAATTTTTGCCTTTGGCCACTCGAGAATACCCCCTCGCGCTGCTCTCTGCGCCAGCAGAGATGGAAGCGAGGGGCAATGTTCCGTCAATCTGCGCTCTACTCTGTAATCCTAACCAATCCAATCCGTCATCCTTGGCTAGCAGTTTCTTAGCCGTTCCGTCATACTTGGGATAATAATTGAGATAATAGTCATAATCTCCTGCGCGCCACCAGGCATCGCCGGGCTCGTCCTTGGAGACAACATCACCGCCGCCGCGAGGCAATCCGCCAGTGAGAGACATCAATAGCGGCCGCGAAATGGAGAAGTCTGTCAAAGTTGCTGGCACGACCACTTTCGAAAAAGGAGAGCCATTGCTGGTATTTCCTTTTTCTTGCCCATTGGTAGAGAACAAATTATCGTCCCATCCAGTATTATAATTAAACAATATTTCACCTCTGTTTCCGCCAGCCACATCGGTAACAATATTCGAGTTATCCGCAAAACGCCAAACAGAGTAGAAATGATCACCATTTTGATTCGTGAAAGCGCCAGCTGAACCATAAGTACCATAATCATAGCGCCGCGCGTCCCAAAAAACGGATGGGTGATCTCCAAGCGCCGTCACCTGCGTCGCACTTGAGCCGCCAGCGACACCGCTATTAGCATACCAATATCCATAGGATCCCGTGCGCCCATTTGAATTACGAAAAGTGGAAATGTTCAGCATGGTGTCTGCGTTATAGGCGCCAACGCCGTAAGAGCGAGAGCGCGGAGAAATGGAGCGATAGTTATCTCTATTAATATCAATATTGTCCCAAGTCATTATTGAGCGGGAATTAGTACTTCCCGTAAAATTATAAAGCTGCCGTTCCTGTAGTGCACCCCAGGAGAACACTCCCTTCCACCCGAAGTCAAAAGAAAAGCGAAGTTTTGAGGCGTGAATGATTACTAATGAAACAAGCTTCATATACAAGCGATTTCGCCTACTTTTGAATACCCCCTCGCGCTGCTCTCTGCGCCAGCAGAGATGGAAGCGAGGGGCAATGTTCCGTCAATTTGTGGTCTTGCATCAAGAGATCTCCAGTCAAATCCGTCATCCTTAGCAAGCAGTTTCCTTGATGTTCCGTCATACTTGGGATAATAATTGAGATAATAGTCATGATTTCCAGCACGATGATAAGCATCACCAGACTCGTCCTTATTTAAAATATCTCCGCCATTTCTAGGTAATCCGCCAACGAGAGACATCAAGAGTGGACGGGAAGCAGAAAAATCAGTATACATAGTATTTTGAACTATCTTCGATAAAGGAGTACTGTTTGATGTGTTTCCTTTTCCTTGTCCGTTAATGGCGAATAATTGATCATCCCAGTTAGCGGTATAATTAATCAAGAGCACGGCACCATCATTTCCTTGGGAAATATCTGCAACAATGTCGGAGTTGCCCGCCAAGCGCCAAACAGAATAATAATCGGTACTATTTTGATTAGAGAAAGCGCCAGACGATCCGTTAGAACCATATTGTCCTGAGTGCCCATCCCAAAAGACAGAAGGACGATCATCAAGCGCCGTCACCTGCGACGTGCTTGAGCCAGAACTAAGCCCTCTGTTAGCCGAAAAATATGCATAAGAGCCGTAACGTCCAGCTGAACTGCGAAGAGACGACATGTTAAACATTGTGTCCTGCCCATAAGCGCCAGCACCATGAGAGCGAGAACGAGGCGAAATAGAACGAAAATTGGATTTGTTGATATCGACATCATCCCAGGACAAGAGAGAATTGGAGTGTGTTGAGCCGGTAAAATAGTTGAGATGTCGTTCACCTAGGCTCCCCCAGGAGAAGTATCCCTTCCACCCCCTAATGTGAACTGTTCTAAAAAAGTGATATTGATTAAGAGTTGTTACACATATAATCAGCTTCATTATTAAGCGATTTTTTTACTACTCTAGAATACCCCCTCACGAAGCTTTCCGCGCTCGCGGAAAGTTCGCTGAGGGGCTTCGTCCCGTCAATCTGTGTCCTACTCTGTAATCCGTTCCAGTCATATCCGTCATCCTTGGCGAGCAGTTTCTTAGATGTTCCGTCATACTTAGGGTAGTAGTTAAGATAATAGTCAAAATTACCAGCTTGATACCAGGCATCGTCTGGTTCATCTTTGTTTACGATGTCGCCGCCATTTTTTGGCAGTCCACCAACAAGCGACATCAGGAGCGGGCGCGAAGTAGAGAAATCAGTACGAGCTGCCGAAACGACCACTTTAGAGAGCGGAGAGCCGTTGTTGGTATTTCCTTTTCCTTGTCCGTTGACGGCGAAAAGCTGATCATCCCAGCTAGAATCCGTATTTATTAATATTTCTCCTCTGTTTCCGCTAGATATATCAGCTATAATATCTGAATTGTCCGCTAGGCGCCAAACGGAATAATAATGACCATCATTCTGATTCGTGAAAACGCCAGCCAAGTTAGAGGTGGTATAATTCATGCCGCGAGCGTCCCAGAAGACCGAGGGCCGTGCGCCGAGCGTAGAGACCTGAGACGCGCTCGAGCCGCCAGTGACACCGCCGTTAGCCCATTGATAGCCAACGGAGGCGATCCGGGCATTGGAACCGCGAAACGAGGCAAAGTTCATCATGGTGTCCTGACTGTAGGCACCGAGGCCGTAAGAGCGCTCGCTTGGAGAGAAGGAGCGGTAATTAGAAGAATTAATACCAACATCATCCCAAGACAGAAGCGAATTAGAGTGAGTGGCACCAGTAAATAAATAGAGATAACGAGCTGCCAGATTCCCCCAGGAGAATGCTCCCTTCCACCCCTGAGATGAACTGTTCGAAAAATGCGATATTCATTTAGAGTTGTTACTTATCAATACAGCTTCATATATATGACATTTGTTACCACTCGAGAATACCCACTCGCCGCAGACAGCGCTCCAGCGCTGATCTCGGCGAGTGGCTTCGTTCCGTCAATCTGCGTCCTACTCTGTAATCCGTTCCAGTCGAGTCCGTCATCCTTGGCGAGCAGCTTTCTTGATGTTCCGTCATACTTGGAGTAATAGTTGAGATAGTAATCATAGTCAGCGGCGCGCCACCAAGCATCGCCGGGCTCATCCTTGGAGACTATATCACTACCTTGGCGCGGAAGACCGCCGGTCAGCGACATCAAGAGCGGACGCGAGGCGGAGAAATCAGTGCGAGATACAGACACGACCACTTTGGATAAGGGTGTATCATTAACGGTATTTCCTTTTCCTTGCCCGTTAATAGTAAACAACTGATCGTCCCACCCGGTATCTTGATTTTGTAATATTTCTCCTCTGTTTCCGCCGGTCGCATCCACAAAAATATCGGAGCCGGCAGTTAATCGCCAGATAGAGTAGAAACCCGAGCCATTTTGGTTTGTAAAAGCGTCAACAGAGCTGGCTAAGTAATCATAGCGGTGCCCATCCCAAAAGACGGAAGGACGAGAGCTGAGAGCCGAGACCTGAGATACGCTTGAGCTAGAAACGACACCGCCATTAGCCCACCAATTTCCCCATGTTCCCATCCGCCCATTGGAGCCACGGTGAGCGGCTAGGTTCAACATAGTATCCATATTATATGCACCGACACCGTACGAGCGAGCACGGGGAGAAATCGAACGATAGTTGTCTCTATTGATATCAACATCATCCCAAGACAAGAGAGAGCTGGAATGAGTAACGCCTGTAAAATAATTAATGTGTCGTATGTGTAGTTTCCCCCAAGAGAAGCCACCCTTCCACCCCTAATGTGAACTGTTCGAAAAACTGATATTGATTTAGAGTTGTTACCTATAAATACAGCTTCATATATATGACATTTTTTACTACTCTTGAATACCCTGTCAACGCGCTCGGTGCGGTAGCAGCGAGCGTGGCGACAGGTTGTGTTCCGTCTATCTGTGGTCTACTTTGTAATCCTTCCCAATCCATTCCGTCATTCTTAGCAAGTAGTTTCTTTGACGTTTCATCATACTTAGGGTAATAATTGAGGTAATAATCTTGATCGCCAGCTCGCCACCAGGCATCGCCCGGCTCGGCCTTTGAGACGAGATCTCCGCCGCCACGTGGAAGTCCGCCAGTCATCGACATTAAAAGCGGACGCGATGTAGAGAAGTCTGTGTAGGTCGCCGGCACGACGACCTTGGATAAAGGAGAGCCGTTGGAGGTATTTCCTTTTCCTTGCCCATTGACGGCGAAGAGCTGGTCATCCCAGCTAGCATCACGATTTATAAACATTGTTGCCCCATGACCTCCGCCTACCTGATCATGAATGATATCAAAGCCATTTGACAGACGCCAGACTGAATAAAAATGATCACCATTCTGCGCCGTGAAAGCGCCAGCCGAACCAACTGAAGCATAATCATAGCGGCGTCCATCCCAAAAGACTGCGGGACGTGTATCAAGCGCCGTTATTTGTGTCGTACTGGAGCCAGAAGCGACACCACTGTTAGCGTATTGATATCCCCATGAACTTATTCGCCCAGCCGAGCCACGAAGAGCAGCAAAATTCATCATAGAGTTTGCATTATATGTGCCAAGTCCATAAGCACGGCCGCGAGGAGAAATTGATTTGTAATTCATCTGGTTAATATCTATGTCATTCCATAAAAGAAGCGAGGTACTGTGCGTGGTACCTGTGAAGTAGCCAAGGTGTCGATAACCTAAGTTCCCCCATGAGAAGTATCCCTTCCACCCGAAGTCGAAAGAAAAACAAAGTTTTGAGATGTGGATGATTACTAATGAATAAGCTTCATATATAAGCGATTTCGCCTACTTTTGAATACCCTGTGGCGAAGCTAGATGCTTCAGCAGCTAGCTGAGTCACGGGCTTAGTCCCATCAATCTGTGGCCTTATGTTTAATCCGTACCAGTCGTATCCGTCATCCTTGGCCAGCAGTTTTTTAGATGTTCCGTCATATTTGGGATAATAATTAAGATAATAATCGGGATTGCCAGCTCGCCACCAGGCATCGCCAGGTTCGCTTTTTGACACGACGTCACCACCGTTTCTTGGTAATCCGCCAGTCAATGACATTAGAAGCGGACGCGAAGTGGAAAAATCGAAAAAGTCAGCTGGTACAACTAATTTAGAGAGTGGAGAGCCGTTAGCGGTATTGCCTTTTCCTTGGCCATTGACAGCGAATAGTTGATCGTCCCAAGTTATGTCACGATTTAGCAATACTTCTGCTCCAATACTTCCTTCTGCGATATCGGCGACGATATCGAAACCATCAGTCAAGCGCCAAACAGAAAATAAATTGGCATTATCTTGATTAGTAAAAGATCCTGCTGAACCATATGCACCATAATCGTTGCGTCGACCATCCCAAAATATTAAGGGGCGAGCGCCAAGTGCCGATATTTGTGAAGTGCTTGAGCCAGAAGCGATCCCACCGTTTGACCATTGATATCCGTAAGAGGCTATCCTGCCGTTTGAGCCGCGAATAGCAGCAAGGTTGAGCATTGTATCTGGATTGTAAGTCCCAATGCCACTAGAACGAGTACGTGGGGTGATAGAGCGGAAATTGCTTCTATCAATATCTATGCTGTCCCAATTTAATTTTGAGTTGGAGTGGGTAGTGCCAGTGAAATGATAAAGTTGCCGGGCAATAAAGTTTCCCCAGGAGAAGTATCCCTTCCACCCCTAAGGTGAACTATGAAAACTTGATATTGATTTAGAGTTGTTACCTATAAATACAGCTTCATTATTAAAGCAATTTTATACTACTCTAGAATACCCACTCATGGCGCTTACCGCGATAGCGGAAAGAGACGAGAGTGGGAGTGTGCCATCTATTTGTGGTCTACTTATTAAGCTATACCAATCCGATCCATCATCCTTGGCAAGAAGTTTCTTAGATGTTCCGTCATAATTAGGGTAGTAGTTGAGGTAGTAATCGTAGTCAGCAGCACGATTATAGGCATCGCTAGGTTCGTCTTTAGAGACGACATCTCCGCCGCGACGTGGAAGACCACCATCAAGCGACATCAGAAGCGGACGGGAGGAAGTGAAATCCGTCAAACTTGGTGATACAGTCATCTTTGAAAAAGAAGAACCGTTGGTGGTATTGCCTTTTTCTTGTCCGTTAACAGCGAAAAGTTGATCATCCCAATCGGTGTTATAATTTAGCCACATCATCACGCCGCTATTTCCGCCCGCAATATCGACAATGATATCCGAGTCATTTGATAAACGCCAAATGGAATATTGATTCGAATTATTTTGATTAGTAAAGGCACCTGCTGAATCACTAGAGGAATAATCTCGAGAATGCGTATTCCAAAAAATAGATGGACGAATGTCGAGAGAAGATATCTGTGCTTTCGATGCGGATCCAATTTGTCCACTGTTAGTGTAATTATATCCCCAAGAAGCTATCCGATCATTTGATCCGCGGAACGAATTAATATTCATCATAGAATTTTGTCCATAAGCGCCAATACCATGTGAGCGATCATTGGGAGAAATGGATCGAAAATTATTCTCATTGATATCAATCTCATCCCAACTTAAGAGAGAGGAAGAATGCATGATACCCGTAAAACGATAGAGATGTCGTTCCTGTAGTGCGCCGAAGGAAAAAGCCCCCTTCCACCCCAAAGATGAACTGTTCAAAAAATGTTCCACATATGAAAACGGGCCAATAGATTACTAAGCTTCATAAAAGTTTAATTCTTAATTAGTAAATTTTCTTTTAATCGAATTTAATTCTTCTTCTTTTATATGACAGGATTTCAAATAAGATTCAGCACTATCATAATTACAATAAAAGTATTTACAAAAGTTAATAAGAACTTCAGGTTTTGATTGCATAATATGCATTTTCAAATCAGGATAAGTTTCAGCCAAAGCCTGAGTTCGTGGAGTAAGAAAAGTGAAGCTGGTTTCATAATCAGCAATAATATCAAGCAAACTAACATTTAATAAACTAAGTAAAAGAAAAGTTATAATACCCGTACGATCTTTACCAGCTGAGCAATGAAAGATAACTCCTCCCGGCGCAGCTGCAAAAGCAGCAAATACTTTCCTAATACTTTCTTTATCATCAATAATTTCTTTATAAATATCATCTAATGTTCTTGATATAAGTTCATTACTCATTTGTCCTTTATCACGCATCACCGTGTGATTTAAGAATGGAATATGAATATAATGAAATGACGGATTGTTTTGCAAACAGTTATTGTTTTTTTGTACTTCGTCATTATTACGAAGATCAATGATAGTAGAAACACCATAGTTGATTAAAAATTCAATTTCTTGTTCATTAAGAAAAAGAAGTGCATCAGAACGTAAAAAACGATGAAATCTTGTTTGACTATTTAAATTTATCGGATGACCACCTAATTCGCGCAAATTATAAACATTACTAAAGGGAATTCTTTTCATGCATGTATTGTAGCATATAAGAAGCATTTTGTTAACAATATAATTTTCACTTAGTAGCATTGAGAAAAGGCGATGAAGTGGGTCAATGCCTATTGATAATTAACTGGTTGATTGTTATAATTTCCACATTCTTGGGGGAAGTATGATTAATAATTATCGTAATGGGTGGATTGAAGTTATTGTCGGTTGTATGTTTGCTGGTAAGACAGAAGAATTAATTAAAAGGATTAAGGTGTTACATTATGCAAAGCAGAAGGTTCAAGTTTTTAAGCCATGTATCGACGATCGCTACAGCGAATATGAAATAGCCTCGCATTGCGGGTCAAGATATCATTCAATAAATGTCAATTCTGCACTGGAAATTCTTGAAAAGGTTCAAAGCGATGTCAAAGCTGTTTTTGTAGATGAAATTCAGTTTTTCGATGAAGAAATATTACGTGTATCCGATATATTAGCCAAACGTGGAATAAGAGTTATACTTGCTGGATTAGATACAGATTTTCGCGGAAAGCCGTTTGGAATAGTACCACAGTTAATGGCGCAGGCAGAATTCGTTACAAAATTAGCTGCGGTTTGTGCCGTATGTGGATCTGCTGCTACACGAACACAAAGACTTATAGATGGTCAACCGGCATCAGAAAATGATCCGATTATCCTTATCGGTGCGATGGATAGTTATGAACCACGTTGCCGTCATTGTCATACTGTGGCTACATCAAGATTAAAAGCTTGATTAATTATAGGGAAATATACCGCAATCATTTCTAAAAATGCAGACTCAGAAATTATCTGTGCCTTTTTAATGTTTTTTTGTCTTCGATCATTAGGACTGCCAGAAGCGATATAGATATCAGCTTCCTTGCTGTTTTTAGAATATATACCGCCAAGAAGAAATAACGCAAGAATTATTTCGTTAATATTTTCGCGTTGCTCAAGATCAGGATTAAAGGTAATTACTTTTTTGGCAAAAGATTGCTGGATGGAGTCAGTTTTGATAAAATGACGCCCACTTGTTATAAGTGTATTGATCGACTTACTTTTAATTTCAATAATCGATTTTGAGTTTAGACGTTGTCGCATGCGAAATATTTCTTCGTCAAGACAAAGACAAGGAATCATTTGATCAGCACATAATCCTGGTTCAATATGATATTTAGTGATAATATCTGGTAAATTGAGCTGAAGCTTATTAGTTAAAGATTTTAAATAAGCCAGCACCGCTCGCGCGTCTTCAAGTGCGTTATGTGGGGTGAATGTGAAAGAACAAGTTTGTGCTAAAGCAGATAAGGAGATTCGTGCACTATATTCTTTGCTGACGGCACCAAAAATTACTTGAGTGCAAATAAAAGAAAAGTTAAAAATTGGCAAATGATATCTTTTGCAAGAAGCAATTAACCGAACTACATCGCATTCAATACCGTGACCAATGATTAAAGTATCAGTGAATAGCTCTTGCAATTGATCATATATTTTTCTAAAAGATGGTTGATGACGCAATTGTTGTTTATTAACATTAAGCTGAAAATTAGGCGGCATGACATATGGCAACTTAGGATTAACCAATATTTCTGCCTCTTTAATAATATTAAAACTCTCGTCAGTAAGAATATAACCAACAGAGCAAATACTGGCCTGGCGCCGCATATTTGAGGCTTCTAAATCTAAGAAAAGATATTTCATGTTTCGATTATATCATAAATTTATTAATTACTTTCAGTAAAAATATGGTATAGAAAATTATGGTATAAAATAATGTCGTTTCATCTCTGCGATTGCTTTCTCAATCATTTGACGCTCTCTAGCAAAGCTAATACGTGCATAATTTTTTCCAGCCAAAAAAGCATCGCCTGGAACAGTAGCGATTTTACATTTTTCTAGCAGTTCCATCGCGTTAGTTGCAAAAGATATGTCTAAGAATAAGAAGAATGCGCCATCGGGATAAATAAAAGATATGTTACATTGCAAGCAAAAATCGATTAATAGTTGTCTATTTTGTTGGTAATAATTGACACATTCTTGATAATATTTATTTGCTGATAAATTTTCTAATGATAACGTCGCAGCTTGGATTATTCGACTGGCGCTGACAAATTGGTATTGAGCACAGATAGACAAGGCGGGAATTAATTTTGGTGAAGCATAAATGAACCCTAGGCGTAATCCGGGAATAAACAGTCCTTTAGAGAGACTAGTGATGATGATTAAACGAGAATAAGAAAACTCCTTAAAAGAAATAAATTTATGATCGTAATCAAATAAGTAATAAGTCTCGTCGACAACAAGATATAGATTGTGTTTGTTTGCAAAAGCAATAATGTCTTCCATATCTTGGCGGCTTATAATCACTCCAGTAGGATTACAGGGGTTATTAATGATAATTGCTTTTGTATGTTTAGTTATTTTTTTACTTAATAAATTTGCTGAAATGATAAAGTGATTGTCACTTGTGTCTACAAAACGACATTTGCCGTGATTTAATTGAATTAACGGAGCAAATCCGGGGTAGGCCGGAGTAGGAATTAATGCCTCATCACCTGGATTGAGTATTGCTTGAAAAGTTATCGAAAGCGCCGCAGTACTTCCAGCGGTAACAATAACTCTGCTTGCATCTAATTCAAAGTTTTTAGCTAGGATCGCAATTGTTTCCGGCATCCCTTTAGTTGGTGAATAATAGCAATGACGATCCTGTAATGACTCTTTAATCGCTTCAGAAACGGATTGATGAAAAGGAAAATGCGGAACACCAATTGTCAAATTTATAATATCTGGTTTATTTTTGACATAGTCGTTAAGTATTCTAATTGGCGATAATTTTATTTTTTTTATTGAATTATTCATATGAATTTATAATCCTTTCCCAAATGTTAATTCCCATCTGTAACACGACTGAAGGAAAATGAAAATTTTCTTGATGCAGTCCAGTGGAAATTTCATCTTGGCAACCTAGAAAAAAGAAACAAGAAGGCGCTTTAAGTGAATAGTTACCAAAATCTTCTGCAAGATAAAGTGGCGGCATTATCTTGATTTGTTCTGGAAAGATTTGTTGCATCTTATTTACTAATAAGATATCATTTTTGACGCAAGGGTAATTAAATTGGAAAGAGCAGTGGACATTAAACTTAGCGCCAAGTTTGGTAATTGTTTTTATTAAAGTTGAAACTATTTGATTTTCGTGAGCGCGAATTGAGCCGCGAGCGACAATTCTTGCAGGAGTAGCATTGATGGCAGTTCCGCCATTAATTTGACCAATTCCAATAATGGCCTTTAACTTTAAGGCGGCACGCTCCGCACAATGGAAAAAGCGGAAAAATATATCTAAGGGATGCGTTTTACTTTTATCGCTTATGTGATATTGCAAAGAATTGAGTGTAAATTCAAATTCGCTGCTAGCGGCCATCAATACGGAGTCATTTAATCCGATTTGACCAGGTAATAATTGTGGATAAAGATGTAAGCCATAAATATGGGCAATATTAAATTTTTTAAATAATTCGCTATTTATTATTTTTTTTGCCCCCGCGCCTTTTTCTTCTCCCATCTGCCATAACAAAATGATATTACATCCTGCCACTTGGCGTGTAGCTAAATTTTGTGCTAATTGCAATAAGATTGCTGAATGGGCATCGTGTCCACAAAGATGAGCGACATTTTTTCCATTACCAACAGCGTCAATGTCAGCTCTAATAAGTATTGTGTGTGGCTTACCATAATCAAAAAAACAGTATGTACCGGTTTTACAAATAGCTATCGGGGTTAAACCAATATTTGATAAAACATCACTTATATAGCGACTTGTTTTTATTTCATGAAAGCTGGACTCTGGAATAGCGTGAAGGGCGGCTTGGTATTTGAAGACATTCATCGTAACTCCAAATCAATCGCGATTTTTTCTTTTTTAACAGCTTGTCTTTCTTTAAGATAACGGGCTTTGCTACCGACCCAGACTTCGTCTTCAGCGACGTCTTGAAGAATCACTGCTCCAGCGCCAATCACGGCTCTGTTGCCAATAGTGATCCCTTCTAAGATGACGGCGTTAGCGCCAATAAGTACATCGTCACCGATGACGCAATTTTTGGCGCTTGGTGGTTCGATTACGCCAGCAATGACGGCGCCAGCACCAATATGACATCGTGCTCCGATTTTGACATTTGCGCCGATAACGGCGTTCATGTCAATCATCGTCTTATCACCAATTTCGGCACCGATGTTAATAACGGCTCCCATCATTACAACAGCCTTTTGGCCGATGACAACTTTTTCCCGAATCAGTGCTCCTGGTTCAATTCGGGCATCTAGCGGCAACTTGTCTAATAATGGCACGGCTTGATTGCGGGCACTGATTGATATATGTGAATGCTTTATTTTTCGCTTATTTTTTTCAATATATTGCTGTATTTTATCGGCATCAGCGACAATTATTAAGAATTTACGTGAGATGAAACAGGGAAGTGGCGGCTTGGGCAAACGCTTACCACTGATTAAGGCGATAGTTGGTGAAGTACGCGGATTGTATTTTATATATTCAGCTACATTTTCCATAAATCCTCCATTTTGTATAATCCCGGTGAAAAAGAAGTCAATTTTTTGGCTGTTTGAATTGCGCCTTTGGCGAATACGGCGCGATTAGTGCAACTATGTGTTAATATCACAACTTCATCTTCAAGATGCCATTCGACGCTGTGTTCTCCGACGACTTGACCGACTCTCTTGGCATTAATCGGCGCATCAATGATTTTTTTTATAGCCAGCGCCGATCCGCTAGGAATATCTTTTTTATGTCGATGATGTGTTTCGTTGATTATAACTTCGCCGTGTAAAGATGAGTCTTTGATCATCTTCAGAAAATAGTAAAAGCCGGGAGCAAAGTTGGCATGATGAATTATCGGAATAAATTGCGCCGCTTGCCTTATCTGCTCACACTGTTCTATCGAGTGACCAGTAGCGGCAATCACTAGCGGCGTTTTGGACTTAACTGCATACTCAAGAATATGCTCAATCCAGTCAGGATGAGAAAAATCGATTATCGCCTCTTCCTTAAGATTTAAATATCGCCTATTAGCTAATTCTTCCGGACCAATAAGCGTGACAGGAGCAATGCTAGCGCAAAGATGCCCCATTCTGCCATTTCCAAAGACGATCATAACTTCTCCCAAGCGTTTTTAAGTAAAGCATATATTTCAGGTCGCACTTTATCTAAGGGGAGACGACAATATCCGTTACTGACTTGAGCGATTTCCATCGCCGCCTTTATTGGCATTGGATTGATATCTTTAGTCAAAGCATCAAGCAACGGCCACAATTTCCATAATAGATGTAGACCGGCATTAAAGTCGGTAAAGAAAAGATCAAAAAGAGTAATCATCTGTTGTGGTATCAAGTTGGCGCTGACTGATATTAAACCTTGTCCACCGCAACTAAGAAAAGGATAAAGTTGACTATCGTTGCCACCTAGAAGAATTAAATCAGGAATCAGTGTTTTTAATGTCAAGGAATATTCAAAGTCGCCACCAGCGTCTTTCAGAGCTAGCTGATTCGGAAATGTCTTTTTAATCGTCTTAATTACTTCAATCGGAATTACTTGATTTGTTCTGCTAGGCACATTGTATAAGACAATTGGTAGCATCGTCCGTTTAATCACTTCGCTAAAATGGCGCAGGCAACCAGACGAATTGGTTTTATTATAATAAGGGTTGATCAGCATGATTGCATCGGCATAGTAGCGGTGAGCCAACTCTAATAAAGCTATGCTTTTTTTGGTATCATTGCTGCCACAGTTTAAAATGATCGCCAAACGATTTTTATATTTACTAGCCGCATTCAATAACGCTTCAACTTCATTTATGGAGAGTGTTGAATTCTCTCCAGTGGTGCCGTTGATGACGATGGTCTTAATACCTGATTGGATTTGTCGTTGTAAATGAGTATGCCAAGCGACAAGATCAATTTCACCACTTTCGGCAAAAGGGGTGATAAGCGCGCTAATTATTCCTTCCAACATAATTCTTCCTCAATAAAACTTGCAGTATTTCAAAGCCAGTATAGGCAGCCCCACGTCGTAAGTTGTCAGCGACAATCCATAACATAATTGTATTTTTGGAAAATGGTGCATTGCGAATTCGTCCGATAAACACTTCATTTCTGCCACGTGCTATCTCGGCTAATGGATAAAGCTCTTTATCCGGTTCATCGATGACTATCATCTGCTCTTGTGCGGCTAGTTCCTTTTTTAATATATCCGGTTCAATTTCCTTAACTGTTTCTGCGTAAATGGCAATTGCGTGGGTGTAAAACAAAGGAACTCTGACACAGGTAGCGCCAAAAGCGATTTTACTTGATTGCAAAATCTTCATGCTTTCTTTAATCATCTTCACTTCTTCTTTTGTGTCGCATCCGATGAAGGTTTCAATTTGTGGAATGATATTATTATAGATTCGGTGCGGATAATAGCTTGGTGGCTGTCCTTCCTTGGTAGCGATAAGATCATCGATTCCTTTTTTTCCAGAGCCACTCACTGACTGATAAGTTGAATAAATGACTTTTGTTAATTGGTAACGTTCATTGATATATTTTAGTGGCATGATTGCTTGAATTGTTGAACAATTAGGAATCGAAATAATATAATTTTCCTGCTTTATAATATCGCCATTAAGTGGTGGAATTACTAATGGGACATCATCATGTTGACGAAAAAAACTACTGTTGTCGATGCAGTAGATTTGACGTTTTGCCAGAAGAGGCGCATATACAGCGGCTAATGCCGATGTCGTTGCTAGAAATACCACATCAAGCGGTTTGGATATAAGATTTGCTTCACTCAGTTCTTCAACCGTTACAGGGATATCATTAATAATAATTTGTGTACCTGCAGATTTAGCTGAGGCAAAAAGATAAAATGTTGCCGCAAAGGATAACTGGTTAAATATAGATATAAATTCGCGTCCGACCATTCCGGTGGCCCCGATAATAGCGATGTTAAGTTTTCGGGTTGATAAGCTCATCGGCAATGACTCCTTTCATTATAAAGCGCGGACGAATGATGATATCATATTCTTCTTCATGAATAATTACGCGATTTGGTTCAGATGTGATTACATTGAGTTGTTGTTCAATTAAACCTTGTTGAAATAAGTGAGCGACTACCGCGGCAATTCCGCTACCACAACTTTCTGTTAGACCACATCCGCGTTCATAAGTGCGCATCTGCACTAGACTGCGATTTATGATTTTTACAAAATTGACATTCGTCTTTTTTGGAAAGACATGGTGGTTAGCAATTTTTTCGCCCCACGTGGCAATTTCATCAATGTTTTCACATAAATGGATTGTGTGGATATTTCCTAATACAATTGAACTAAGATTAAATTTTCTTTCTTCAAAAGTTAAAGTGAAATTTTTATGATTATCTACAGCTGGTAAGTCCGGAGAGTTATTTTGCGCTTTTCCAAGATTTATTACAATATGAGCGCGGTCAAAATAACGCGCATAATATTCTCCTGTTGCAAAATAAGTAATCCCCTGAGTGTCAAAAAGATATTTAAGTAAACAGCCTAGAGCATTGCCACAAATATCAGCGCTGCTACCATCGGCGTTAAAATAAATCATCTTCTTCTTCGAGTATATAACTAAACCATCGGCACCGATGCCGCGATGACGATGGCAAATAGCCGCGATTTGTTCGCGAGTCAATTCGTCCTTGACGATTATAAAGTCATTTCCAGCTGAGTGGTATTTTACAAAGCGCATGTCAATTAACAATATGAATTTATATTTTTTATTATGTCAGTAAAATATTGTCATTAAAGGCTATTTTTGTTATATTTAACTTGTGGACAGATTGGTGAATATCACTACTTGGCAAAAAAACGGGGAAAAACAAATTACTACGCACATGGCAAGTGTGAAAAATAGCTTGGGAAAGTTGTTAATAAAAAACACCGAGCAAAACTTACTGATTGCCGCTACAAACTCAAAAGTGATATTTAATTTATCGCCGGTGGCAATGCAATTAGCTGTTGGAGCCACTACTTCTGGTGTTCTTGTCGATGATGGAAATGAAATAACTTTCCCAGTGAAGTGTACTGATATAAAGCTAAATGAGCATAGCCTTCTAATTGCCTACAATGTCGAACAACAATATTTTAATATTAAAGTGGATTTTGGAGAATGAAATGATAAAACAAATTAGTCAAGATGTCGCTCAGGCGATCAAAAAATTATTTGATTTAGAAGTCGAGGTTGTCGTTGAAGTCGCTCGCGATATTGCTCATGGTGACTATGCCACTAATGCGGCGTTACTTTTAGCAAAGTCAGTTGCCAAGCCGCCACGTGAAGTCGCATCGGCAATCATTACTCATTTAGGTAGTGATGATTATGAAGCAACAGTTGCTGGACCAGGATTTATTAACTTTAGATTGAGCCAACAACAATTAAAGAAATATTTAAACAATATTATTTCCGAAGATATTCTTTATGGCAAAAGTACCTATGGTCAAGGAAAGCGGGTCAATGTCGAGTTTGTCTCGGCAAATCCGACAGGACCACTTCATCTTGGTCACGCTCGTCAAGCAGCTATCGGCGATTCGTTATGTCGCATTTTAGCTAGTGCAGGCTATGAAGTGTGCCGAGAGTATTATTATAATGATTGTGGAAATCAAGTATTTATCTTAGGTCAATCGTTACGAATAAGATATCAGCAGCTATTTGATTCTTCAATAGCGATGCCTGAAGACAGTTATCACGGTGAGGACATTATTGATATCGCCCGCCACTTGCAAAAAGAATTAGGTAATGATTTAGCAAACCGTGACAATGCTTTTTTTGCCGAATACGCCGTAAAATGGCAAAAGCGGCAAATAGATGAGACGTTAAGATCCTTCCGCGTCGCTTTTGATGTCTATACATCAGAAAAAGTGATTCGTGAGTCGGGAGTAATTGAAAAAATGTTGGATGGCTTTAAACAAAAGCAACATACATACGACGCTGAAGGAGCAACATGGTTGCGCACTAGCGCATATGGCGATGATAAAGATCGCGTGTTGATTAAAAATGATCGATCGTATACATATATTGTGCCAGACATCGCCTATCATATTAATAAACTAGAACGGAAATTTGATTATTTAATTGACTTGCTTGGCGCCGATCATCACGGATATCTTGCGCGGATGCGCGCAGCGTTACAGATGATGGATTATAATAGTGATCGCCTTGACTTTATTATTGTGCAAATGGTGCGAATGTTAAAAGAAGGTCAAGAAATTAAATTGTCTAAAAGAAGTGGTCTAGCGGTGACGATCAATGACTTAGTAGAAGAAATTGGTATTGATGCAGCCCGTTATATCTTTGTTAGTCGCGCTGCCAGTTCGCATTTAGATATTGATGTCGACTTATTGAAGAAAACTAGTAATGAAAATCCAGTTTATTACGCCCAATACGCTCATGCTAGAACTTGTTCTTTAATTGCCTTAGGTAAGGAAATGGGATTAAGTCACGCCTTGGAAGGGGAGATTGACACTACTGCTGAGCGAGCACTAATCATTTTATTAGCTGACTTTCAAAATATTATTGTTGATGCAGCAATTAATATGGCTCCTTCTAGGATTGCCTTATTTATACAAAAAGTGGCACAACAATTCCACGCTTTTTATTCAGAGTGCAAGGTTTTAGATACAAATAATAAAAAAACTTCACAAATTCGCCTTTGTATTATTGAAGCATCTAGAATTATTTTACGAAATAGCTTATTATTATTAGGTGTTAACTCACCAGAAAGAATGTAGGAGGAAAAAAGTATGAAAAACAAATCTATGCAAGATGTCGCCTTCGACTTACTAAGTAAGAAGAAACGTCCGGTACCGTTTGATAAGTTATGGGAAGAAGTCCGTGGAATGCTGGGCTTTGATCATGAAGAAGCGGCGGCGAAGGTGGCTTCGTTTTATACAAGATTGATTTTGGACGGACGCTTTGTCAATTTAGGCGACAATATTTGGGACTTACGTTCACGTCAAACATTTGATAAAGTGCATATTGACATGAATGATGCCTATAGCGAAGAAGATGAAGATGATGTCGAAGTTGAGGATGTGGAAGAAGTAGAATTCTTTGAACTTGAGGAAGAAGAAGCGAAAGAAGAGGAAGAGGAAGAAGAATTCGAGGAATAAAATTTTGAGGAGCGGTAATGAATTACTCCTTGGATAATATCCGCAATTTTATTAATGAAAGTCAATTGCGTCCGCGTTTTCAGACTATTCATATTACAGGTACTAACGGTAAGACCAGCGTGGCTATTTTCTTGCATCAAATGTTGCTTGGTGCAGGATGCCGCGCTGGTCTTTTTACAAGTCCTCATTTAAAAAGCGAGGATATGATTAAAACTGATAAAGCGATTAGCAAACAACAGCATGATAGAATTATAAAACAATATTTGCCGCTTATAAAAAAGCATCAATTATCTCCTTTTGAAATAGATGTAGTCGTAATGATTGACTATTTTAATAGTAATGTCGACATTGCGGTTATTGAAGTAGGCATGGGAGGCACTCACGACGCTACCAATGTTATTGATGGCATGATTGCCATAATTACTTCAATTGATTTAGATCATCAAGAATATCTTGGCAATTCGCTTGAAGAAATAACGCGCCACAAGTGCGGAATAATTAAGCGCGGATCTCAAGTTGTTTGTCCTAGATTTCCTGAACAAATCAACCGGATTATCATCGATCAATGTAATCGTTTAAACGCTGGACTTCATATTGTGGATAAGCAAGACGGCAAGTTGCAAATTGATCAAGAGATTATTGATTTTGACGGTGCTTTATATCAAAAAGATAATGCGGCTTTAGCGATTAAAGCGGCGCAATTAATTGGACTTGATAGTGTTGCCATTAAGAAGGGACTTAATAATTTTTTTAATCCTTGTCGCTATCAAAAAATCAATAATTTAATTTTAGACGGTGCGCATAATCCTGCTGGTATTATCCGCCTTATCGCCGCGCTTAAACATGATAATATAAACGGTAGTGTCGTCTTTGCAGCGTTTAAAGATAAGGACTATGTGACTATGTTCAAGCAGATAAAGGAATATTTTAAAGAGATTTATCTTTGTTATTTTGAACATCCACGTGCCGCCAGTGTCGATGATATTGATCCAGAAAATAAATATCTGCGAATTAGTATAGAGGCCATAAAAGAGTTAAAAGGTGTTGTAATAGTTACTGGATCGCTTGCTTTTAATCAGATTTTATTGAATAATTACTTATGATGCAAACAAGAAAGATCACGCTATCGGCATTGTTATTAGCCGTTGCCATTGTTTTAACAAGAATTTTTGCCACATATGTGCCAATGTTTGGCTCGCCGGCAATTCGTTTTGACTTAGGATACGCCGTTTTAATGTATTCAGGCGTATTACTTGGCCCTCTTTATGGAGCCATCGTTGGCATTATGGCCGACTTAATTGGTGCGACACTATTTCCTGTTGGCAGCTTTTATCCTGGCTTTACAGTCAATTCTTTTTTAGTCGCATTCATTCCTTCACTTATTTATCTACTTTATCGTAAAGTTCCATTTATAAAAAAGCACATATCGTTAATCCATTTTATCTATTTATTGTTTATCCAGGTTATGGCGACGATATCAATGTTATTTTTTATCAACAAAAAAATCTTTTCCGATCCGGTAATAATTTTAAAGCCGTCACTAGCGGCAATTTTACTTTTAGGATTATTAGTATATTTAGCGTTGCTATTTTTCATTACTTGGCTGATTGACTTAAAGGGAAGCAGCCACTTACAACTTTCTTCAATAATTGCTACTACGGTCATGATTATTGTCGGATGTTTTTTGACTCCCACGTGGCTTTCGCATATGTATAACATGCCGTATGGCGTATATTTTATTCCACGACTAATTTTACTTATTCCATATAATATAATTCCAATTATTTTACTAAATGCGTTGATTGGTATCAGACCACGGTGGTTAGCATGATTATCGCGATAATTATAAGTGGAATTATAATATTGACTTTAATAGGGATAATTATTTATGGTAGTATTTCAGTCTCTAATCCGCGCTTAAAGCGATGTGAATATGGTCAAGGAGAGAAGATTTTACGTATTCTCTTTTTTTCTGATTTGCATCTTGGTCGTTTGTTACGTAAAAAAACGGCCTCTAAAATTTTACGCAATATGAAGGCTGATGCTGATGTGATTATTTTTGGTGGGGATTTAGCCGGAAGTCGGATTGAACGCTGTTACACCAAGGAAGATATTAGTAGGTTGTTTTCCTGCTTTTCGCATATAAAATATAGGTTTTTCGTACTTGGCAATCACGAAATAAAAATTGATCATTCGTGGATTGAGGCGGCTGGTTTTACAATACTTGCAAATGATGTTGCGACGATTAAGGTAAATGGAAAGGAAGTTAAGATTCAAGGTCTAGATGAACTTCATCGCGGTCAGCCATCGCTTAAAGAAGCGGATATCCATATAGTACATCAACCCGACTATTTTCAAAATATTGATTCCGGTTTAACCTTGTCGGGGCACTCCCATGGCGGTCAAATAACATTATTTGGTATTCGTCTTTATCGTGCTCGCTATTCACATGCATATAAAAGTGGCATATATCGGCGAAATAATGCGCAATTAGTCGTTTCAAACGGAATTGGCACTAACCTAATTCCTTTAAGAATCGGCGCAAGAAGCGATTATTGGCTGATTGATTATCATTTTTAGGCACTAATGACGTGGCAAATGAATAAAATAGTAGTAGAAATTGTAAATAGACTTGGCATTTTTTAGCAAGATAATAGGTTGCTTGTAGCTGGTTTGGGTTTAAAACTGCTGATAAGTGGCAAAAAAAGGTTTCTAAAAACTATTGCGCTATCGCCTCTATGATGATATAATCTGCTTACAATAGCGATAAAATATTATTTTATCTTAGCATTTTGTGAAAGGAGAACCTATGAAAAGATTACTATTCTCGGTTATACCGGTAATAATTCTATGTGTCATTTTTTCTATGGTCGTCTCGCCTGAGATCAATCGCGCTGTTTTAGATACGATGGAATCTCTTGGGGGAATTAAATCCTTCTGCGACTCTATTTTTAATAACTTGATCAAGTCATGGTGGAGCAAGGAACCATTTGTTAATTTTCGACCAATTGTTGTTATAGTTGTTGGTTTTGCTGTCTTACTCGTATATTACTTGACAGTCGTGTTGCTAGAAACACTGTTTAAAGGACTATCTAAGGCAATTACTGGAAAAGCTCCGCATCGGCAGCTTGCTTATGAAACTGGCAAAAGTTTCAATGATCGGTATGCTGAAATATATAACAATACTCCGTCACCAAAAGTTGTAAGTTCGTTTCAAGTCAGTGCGCTGGATGGATATTATGAAGGATTAAATCCTCTTAAATACCGTGACCTAGCTACTACTCATAGTATTGTTTCACTTTCACGGGTGGAAATTATTAAACTTCGTAATGAGACAGCAGAAGAAAACGATCCGCAAATTATGCGTCTTATCCGCCTGTTTGAGCAAGAAGCACAAAAGAACGCTGATGAAGCGCCACGTCAAGTTGAAACTTCAATTCCTTCGATCGTTACCAGCGGAGGTGAAGTGGTCGTTGATGCTGCTTCCGGAAATGCATGGAAGTCATTAGTGCCGGTAATTACTCACGAACGTGTGGAAGCTGAATATTCAATTATCTCATCCTTAGCATATAACTTATTAACCATAAGCAATATTTCCTCACTAGATACTCCATTAATTGATGGTGTAACATTAGTTGATGAATATGATGTATTCTTAGCAGAAGCGCCTATTGAAATGCCACCAGTTGTCTTGGAAGATGTGCAAGTCAGCGCCGCTGATGTTTTACAAGAAAATGCCGACCGTAGGGAAGATAAACGCACGAAGTTGATTATCCCTGATGACTATGTTGAAGAAGTACATTTGGAAGACGGCAATGAAGTTATCTATTATCGTAATACTTTAACTGGCGAATATGTCCAACCAGTTATTTATAAAGACGAAGTCATTTGGGTCATTGTGCGTGATGGTGCAATCGTTCGTCAAGCAGATGTCCAAGAAGGACAATTGATTGAAAAGAAAGTAGTAGAAGAAGTGAAACCTGCTGTGGTTCCAGAAGTCAAAGCTGTTGCCGCGCCGGAACGTTCCAGACGGAGTCGTAATGTTGGCGAAGCGGATTCATTCTTTACTGACATCAGTCAAGTACAAGTCAAAGAAGAACGCGAACAAGAGTTCCCGTTTGTCCAAGGAATCAGACCACGTAAAAAAGTCACTCTCGAAGATATTCTTTCTGACGGTGGTCGGAAACGTGTCCGGAGAACGCAATTTACATTTGCCGGTCAAGAAGGAAAATGATTTCTCTCGATCAACGTTGGTGTAAAAAAATTGAACAAATAAATAAGCAGGCAATAGACCAATTGCCTCTTTTTTTACGAAAAGTATATGACACTGAGATAGTCTATCCGCCTGAGGGAGAAATATTTAATGCCTTTAATTTGACTCCGCCAGAAAATGTTAAAATAGTTATTTTAGGACAAGATCCGTATCATGGAGCAGGACAGGCGCACGGTCTAGCGTTTTCCTGCAAGGCGCAAAAGCTTCCACCATCGTTAAAAAATATTTTAAAAGAATTAAAAAATGATTTAGGAATTTGTGTCAGCGGTGGTGACTTGACATCCTGGGCGCAACGCGGAGTGTTGTTGCTAAACACTAGTCTCAGTGTTCGTGAGGGCAGTCCATTATCGCATAATAATGATTTATATCGTCAAATTAATCAAGCAGTAATTAATATTTTAAATGATGATCCATTGCCAAAAGTGTTTCTGCTTTGGGGCGAGCAAGCAGCTAAGATGCAGCCTCATATTACAAATAAAGCTCACTTGGTGCTGAGCGCTTCGCATCCTTCGCCCTTAAGTGCTCGCCATTCTTTTATTGGATGCCGACATTTTTCAAAAGCAAATGAGTTCTTAATAGATCGTGGTCGCGGTGCCGTCGATTTTAAGTTTTAATATTGGAAATCGCCGCGAAGTTCTTCTAGAAATTGAACGAAAGTAATTGTGGATAAAACAATCAGCGTTCTCATTTTAGATTCTTGCTCAAAGATTATTAAGAATTGTTCTTCAGCGGTTTCAATTGCCCCTTTAAATTGTTGCAAGTTTGTGTGGACAATAACTTTTTTTCCGCGGTTTTGGCGTAGTTTTTGCGCTAGAGTAAGTGATGAAGGACGCTCATTCTTGGGAAGCATCGCAATTGTTGTCGCCGAGTCCATAACCTGATTTGGGGCCATTTGCGGCATCATTTGCGGTGAAATAGGCATCTGCGACATTTGTGGCATTTGTGCCATTTGTGGCGAAATTGGCATTTGCGGATTTGGCATCCGTGGATCCTGCTGTAACATCTGTGGATAGACTTGATTTGGCGGCGGGAAAGCGCCAGAAGCATATGGTTGATACATAAAAACCTCCTATTTTGATATATATTATGAAAAAAATATAGGACGGTGCCTAGAAAAAAAAGCAAGATGGATGCTTGCTTTATATTAGTTTATTTATTTTGAAGAATCTTATTCTTTAAATATTGCGCAATCTTACTGGCTAAATCAATATTGCCGATACGGCTAATCTTTCCGATACGCGCATTTGAATTTACTTCTAGGACGTGTAATTTGTCATTATGATAAATTAGATCGACGCCAGCGAAGTCTAACCCAAGAAGATGGGATGTTTTGAGGGCGAGAGTCTTCATTTGTTCAGAAGGCTGTACTAATGTTCCAACACCACCGCTGGTAAGGTTAGTAATAAAAGAACCTTCAGGTGCTTGGCGACGAATTGTCGCCACTACCTCATCTCCGACGACCTGTAGACGATAGTCGACATTGTCATTGACAGCTTTTTCTTGAAAAATAAAACGTCGTCCGTCGAGCGAGTTTATAATTTTTATTATTTCTTCAGCCGAGTTAGCAAGATAAACTTGTTTGCCAAATGAACCGTGACATTCTTTTATAATAAGTGGTAACCCTAGACGTTTAATCACTTCATCTATTAGAGTTTGATCATTAAACTTGTTACCTGGATAAATAAGCGGTCCATAAATTGTCTTTAATTGCGGAATGTCATGAGTAGCAAGAGCCATATCAGTGAGTGCCTTGTCATCACATACGGCAATCGCATCAATATTATTAAATAGTGTATATCCCTTGGCGCTAAGACACTTGCCTAAAAATAAGTCTTTATCAAGGAAGATGATATAGGGCGCCAGTAACTCATGATGTAGCAAAATATCGTTACTAAAAAAACAGGAAACAGTAAAATCCACCGCTTCCAAGCCTTTTTTTAATACTTCGACATTATCAATAAAATCTTCAGAACGTTGACAAGAGTTAGATAAAATAGAAATTTTCATTAGTAAACAATTTTTTCAATATTAGTAAAAGCGATATCGGTGACGATGTGGGCCCGTCCAAAGAAAATAGTGTTGATCGAGACGGTCTTGGATTGATGGTCAATGGCGCTGATAAAACCAGTACTGCCGACAAATGTTCCAAGTAAGATACGAACTTCATCGCCGATATTATAAGCACTGAACATCGAATCATCGACAATGCCAAGTCTTTTAAGCACTGGCTCAATTTGTTCTTTTGGAACAGGGAACGGCTTGGCACCACGACCTGAGGAGCCAACGAATCCAGTTACATTAGGAGTATTACGCACGACAAACCATGCTTCATCAGACATGATCATCTCAACAAATACATATCCTGGATATGTGTTTTTTAATTTTGTCTTGCCAGTTGGCACTCCGTCCTTAATTACTGGTTCTTCGTGTTCGGCCACAAGCACTTGAAGAATGAAATCGCCCATATTCATTGATGCGATACGTTTTTCTAGATTCGCTTTGACCTTATTTTCGTGTCCAGAGTAAGTATTTATAACATACCATTGTTTTTCGTTTTCTTTCATATTATATATTCAGTCCTAACGCACGGAACATCCAGATGATGACAAGGTTACAAAGGTTTAAATAAACAGCGAAAAGACCGGCGAAAGTAATTACAAGTATTGTTGAGCGGAATAAGTCTTTTTTTCCTGGCCAACGAACCTTTTTACTTTGGTGAACAACACCTACGAAATATCTTCCGATAGTGTTTAATAAACGACTGAACCAACCTGGGCCTTTCTTTGTCTTTGCCATTACTTTGTCTCCTTATGCAACGTGTGCTTGTTGCATTTTGGGCAGAATTTATTCAAACTCAACCGCTCCTGCTTAGCAGAGTTACTTACGCGATAATTGCGTGATAAACATTGACTACATACAAGAGTTATTTTTCCCATAAAATCTGCTATCTAACATTCTAACATTTACATTTTTTTTTGTCAATTATCGAAGCATCGAATTTCCTTTTTTTTGAAAGAATTGTAATTAACTCAAAAAAAGTAAGTTAGATAGCTTGAAATCTATAAAGAGAAGTGACGGCTTTCTTGTTATAGCTCTTGTTAGAAATTGCTAGACTTGGATGTTGACATTTAATAAGAATTTAATATAATAGTAGAAGAACGTTGAAGATAAACTAAATTAAGTTTTAGCACTTCGTAATATGGTCAGCACATGCGTAAGTTGAAACAATACTTATTTGTCCGAACCGTCCGTTCTTTTTTTATTTATTCTTAATTTTATTAACTTTTTTCTTATCGTTTTTTGAAAATTTCCAATTATTATATTTTCTTCCAAAATTATTTTGATTATCCACATCACTTTTTGAAAGTAGATAAGCTTTATCATAGTCAAGTGGATTAGGATTTTTAGTAAGTGGAATATTGTTAACATTCCCAGTTATTTTAGAATGAGTGATACCGATAAAATGAAACATATTTCCAACTTTTTTATAAATATAAGCGGGATGCATTGTTTTTTTATACTTCCTAAACTCGTTTTTCTTAATGCTTTTATTAGCGCTCATTTGACCTGTCTCTCCGTTTTTGAATCTTAATTTTTTTCTTTATGACTTCGAAATACTTTCTGAATCGTTAACAAAAAGATAGCTGACAATTTCGATCAGCATGAAATAGCAAATCGAAAAATCAACACCATTTTTGATGTCATTAAGAGCGATTTTAGCGTAGCGTTATTAACTAAAGATTCATCGCGTTTTAACTTTTTGTAACAATTGCCTAATTTGCTTAACTTGATATTCGACTTGCCGCTTACTTAAATTTAGTTTAGCAGCAATTTCGCCGTTGCTAAATCCATCGATGCGTAATTGATGAATTTGTCTTTTTAAATCGTTAAAATTGCGACTCAATCCATCTAAGCGCTCAATTTGTTCATTGACTAAGTAATATTTTTCTGGCTGGAAAATAGAAAGATCATCTGGCAGTGTCTCTGCTAGTGTCTCTCCTTCGTTATTGCTTTGAATAAAATCGTCTAGTGAGATAGTGCCAACATCACGGTAAACTACTCTAATCTCACTAATTAACGCTAGCGTTATTCCTTTTTTGGCATAAGTAATGAACTTGCAATTCCCGGGAGTGTAACTACAGATTGCCTTAAAAAACGCAATCAGGGCAATTTGTGATGCGTCTAAATAATTAAGGCGTTGATAACGATCGCAGAAGCGATATACCCAATAATTTATCAAGCGTCGATAACGGATATATAAAATTTGAAATTGAAAATGGTGATTGTCGTCTGATGATGTTGCTAAAATATCTTCATCCTTAGTGGTGAAGTCCATATATTTCCTCCTATTATGGTTATTTAATTATTTTTTGTTTTTTGTAAACAGATAGTAAAGCATTATTGCCGCCGCGTTTGAAGCATTGAGTGAATTGACTTTCCCACCCATTGGCAGTTTCACAAGATAATCGCAATTCTTAGCTACTAATTGCGAGATACCAGAACCTTCTGATCCGATAACCAAGGCAGTCTTCAAATCATAATTTATCGTATCAAACGATGTCTCAGCTGTGCCTTCTAAGCCAACAATCCAATATCCGTGTTGCTTTAGAAATTTGATGCAATTAGATAAATTATTGACCATGACAATGTCAATATTATCAATTGCGCCTGTCGACACTTTGTAAACAGTGGCGTTGACAGCAGCACTTCGTTTGTCACGAATGATGATTGATGAACAGTTAGTGGCTTCCGCGCTACGAATGATGGCGCCAAGATTATGCGGATCTTCAATTCCGTCTAAAATAATAATGACTCGCGTCAAATCGATTTCAGATAATTGACTGTATTGAAAATCGTCGATCTCAAATACGCATCCTTGATGTTGTGGACCAGCCATTTTTAATAAAAAATTATTTTCTACAAGATGATAAGAAATACCACGCTTTTGTAAAGCGTTGATTAACTCACTATCGGTACGACTAAGCCACACGCGATGCACACTGAGATTATTATCAAGGCGAAATTTTAACGGATTAATTCCATAAATAATCATATTAGCGCTTGAAATTAATCTCTAAAAGATCAAAATTTACTTGCAGCTCTTCCACCATCGCCTTGATGTTGGAGTAGTCGCTTCCACGATGAAATAAGACTCTTACTTGCAGGCAACTCTTGCCGCCGTAGGTAATAATTTTTGTTTCTAAAGAATAAATATTTAAACTAAAACGCGCCGCAAGAGAAATGACGGCACGGGAGACGGATTCGTCTCCTGAGGCAATTAGTGATATTTGTGGTCTAGTCTTTTCTACGACAACATCAATGTTTCTTAATCCTAATAAAATTAGTAATGAGAACGCTGTCGCGATTACCGCACCAAGGTAAAAGCCATTTCCGCAGGCTAATCCAATTGCGGCGACAATCCATAAAGTAGCAGCAGTAGTCAATCCTTTAACTTCTTCTCCAGTACGTAAGATTGCTCCTGCTCCTAAAAAGCCGATTCCACTGACGACTTGCGCCGCAAGACGCGCCGGATCCCCGGTGTTGTGAAAACCGCCAATTGAAATCAACATTATTAAAGCTGAACCGACGGAAACCAGGACGTGGGTTCTTAAACCAGCTGGGCGACCGTGAAACTCCCGCTCTAAGCCAATTAAACCTCCAAGAATAATTGCTAAGCCGAGACGGTATACAATTTGTAATATGTCATCGGTGTTGTAGGAAATAACCGGAAAATAAGATACTAGATTCATTTAAATAATCCCTTTCTGCGTTAATAGTTCCCGCAACTTGTCAGATGTGGCGTAATCTTTATTCGATCGCGCAAGCTCGTACTCAGCAAGCAATGAATAATCATCATCGGAAAGCTCTTTCGGGCAATAGTGATATCCTAACACTTTCACCATTTGCGAAAGCACTCTTTCCAAGCGCTGTGCCTCTGTTAAATCTTCGCTACGAATAACAGTTCTAATTTTCTTACACACATCATGGACAACTGTCAAGGCGTTGGAGATATTCATGTCTTGACATAGATATTGTATAAAAGATTGCATTTCAAAATCAAGAGGCAGGGCATCGTTTTGTGCAAGTTTGTAGCGTTTTTTTAATAAAAAAAGCTGAATTGCCCGAAGTGTCGACAAAATTTTGTTGACTTCGCTTTCGGCGTTGCTTATTGCTTCGGGGGCGACATTGACTGGAGCACGATAGTGCGTGGATATTAATAAGTGACGAATTGTATTTGGCTGATATGTCTTTATCGCCTCAATACCGGTTATTATATTTCCTTCAGACTTACTCATTTTTTCGCCTTGGATATTTACAAATCCAACATGCATCCAAATATCTGCTAAGTGGTGATCATATCCGGCTTCAGCTTGGGCTAGTTCGTTAGTGTGATGCGGAAATTTTAAGTCAAAACCGCCGCCGTGAATATGGACGGCATGTTGAAACAGCGTCTGAATCATTGCGACACATTCACTGTGCCACCCTGGGCGTCCACGAGAAAATGGCGAATCCCAGGCTATACCTGTCTCGGTAGCTTTCCATAATACAAAATCTAGCGGATTTTCTTTTTCATCATTTACGGCGATACGGGCACCGCTTATAAGCTCCTCGGCAGTGAGATTAGACATCTTTCCGAAGTCTTTAATTTTGCTGACGCGAAAATAAACATTTTCATTGACTTGATATGCATATCCGCGGTTAATCAATATTTGGATTAAGTCAATTATTTGTGGGATTGTTTCAGTTACGCGTGGAATATATGTCAATGGAATCACGTTTAATTGTTCTAAAGTGCTTAAGTATCTATCAGCATAAAAATTAGATAATTCTGCTTCGCTGATTCCTTGTTTTAAAGCGGCTTGGATTATTTTATCGTCGACATCGGTCATGTTGCTAGCAATAATGACATCATATCCAATAAACATTAACACCCGGCGTAATAAATCAAAAAAGACAGGAGGACGGTAATTTCCAATATGCGCATCAGAATAAACTGTCGGACCGCAAAAATAAATATCAACACAGTTACCTCTAGGCTGTAGGCGCTGTTCTTGTTTGCTTAGACTATCATAAAGATATACATCCGGAGTTTTCATATATTTATTATACTTTATTATAGGGAATAAAGCACTAAAAAACACATTTTAGTGAATTATTTTTTAATTTTTCTTTTTAATGCTTGGGCGGCAGTAATTATTGCCATCTTATAAACTTCTTCAGCATCACATCCGCGTGATAAATCGTTGATTGGTGCGTTTAATCCTTGCAGAATTGGACCGACAGCCTCAAAATTGCCAAGATATTGAGCGATTTTATAACCGATGTTGCCAGCCTCAAGGGATGGGAAAATAAAAGTATTAGCGTGTCCGGCTACTTTTGAACCAGGAGCTTTCTTCTCGCCGACGCGTGAAACGAACGCGGCATCAAATTGTAACTCGCCATCAAACTCAAAAGAAACTTGCTTTTCTTTTAAAATAGCTACTGCGCCAGCCACCTTTTGGGTTTGTGGGGCGTTAGCCGAGCCTTTGGTGGAGAAAGATAAAAGAGCCACTTTTGGATCAAGTCCAAACGTAACGGCAGTCTCTGCAGTCGCGATGGCGATGTCGGCTAAAACTTCTGCAGTCGGATCAATAATGACTGCGCAATCTCCCATTACTAATGGACTACCTTGACCTTTTGGAAGCATGATGAAAGAAGATGAGACGGATTTTATTCCAGGAGCGGTCTTGATAATCTGTAGCGCTGGACGAATTGTATCGGCAGTAGAATAAGTCGCGCCACCAAGTGCGCCGTCGGCGATGCCTTGAGCAACTAACATTGTTGCCTGATAATTGCGTCCGTTTAAAAACTTAGCACACTCTTCTGGAGAGTTTTTGCCGTTTCTTGCGGCGACTAAAGCCGATAATGCCGACTCATGATATTTATCCCAGGAAATTGCATATGGCGAACTGCCACCAAGTAACAGTGGAACAAATAAATCTTCCTTAGCACCACGCATTGCTGCCTCGATAATACGTGGATCGTCGCCTTCGCTAAAAGCTATCTTAATTTTTTTTCCTTTAATCTCTTGCGCTAATTGTTCAATAATCATTATGTTTTTCTCCTTTTTAATGAACTTACATACTTTGATTATACTATTAAAATAAAAATAGGAAAAGGGGAAATAATACTGACTATGAAAGCAGTCAGGATACCATCAATGTCTGGAATAATGATTTATGTTTTTTTGTCTGCTTCTTCATTAATTTACTATAGCGCCGTGACGACATTTGCCGCTTCTGTGATTGATGTTGAAATCGGTGAAAGTTATCATGTCGTGGTCAAGGATCATGCAGGAAGTGTCATAAGTGATGAAGTATATAATAAAAGTGGCCATTATACTTATTTAATGGAATTGCCAGAGTATGTTTATAATGCATTCGTTGCCGTCGAGGATCGGGATTTTTATAATCATCATGGGTTTGATTTAGCGCGGATCATTCAAGCTGGGGCAAAAAACGTTACGGCAGGAAAAATAAAAGAAGGCGGATCGACGATCACCCAACAGCTAGCGCGGATGCTGTATCTTGATAACGATCGTTCTTTTTTTCGTAAAGGACATGAAGCGTTGCTCGCCCTAGCCTTAGAAGATCGCTATGATAAAAAGCAAATTTTAGAAAGTTATGTAAACCTTGTTTTTTTAGGACACGGATTGCATGGTGTTGATCAAGCCAGTCACTTTTACTTTAATAAAGAGCCGCGTAATCTTACAGTAGCGGAAGCGGCGTTACTAGCTGGGTTATGTTCTATTCCTAATAGCGTAAGTGAAGGCGAAGATTATGCAGAAGCTTTAACTAAACAAGAAATTGTATTAGAAAAAATGTATTTGCAAGGTTATATTAACGCTGTCGAATATAATGAAGCGCTCAATCAGCCATTGATATTTACATTTACTACGCAGACAGAAAACAATATTGGCAAAGATTATTATCTAGACGCTATATATCAAGAGTTAGATAATTTGGGTCTTTTAGATAAAAAGGCGTTAGTCAAAGGATTAGTTGTTGAAACTAATATTAATGCCAGTATCGCCAATATCGTCAGTAGACAAATAAAGCAACACAATATTCCTTCACCAATTGATGTATCGGTAGTGATAGTTGAGCCATATAGCGGAAAAATTACGACGCTAATTGGTGGAAAAAATTATCAAAGGTCGCAATATAATCGTGCTTATGCTAAGCGTCCAATCGGTTCAACGATAAAACCGATTATTTATTATCTTGGACTACAAACAGGGATGCGCCCAGAAAGTGAGTTTGTCAGTGAGCCAGCCAGCTATATTGTCAAAAATTATGGGGAATTTAAGTTGTATAATGCTGGAGAAAGATACGGATATCGACCGATCAATATGATTGAAGCGATTGGCACTAGTGACAATGTTTACGCCGGAAAGACGACACTCCTTGTCGGCTCGGCAAATATAGCCTCGACTATCGACTATTTCCGTTTAGATGATGACATCACTCCAGCGTTGCCGACACTGTGTTTTGGTAATGCCGAATTGTCACCAGTGGAACTAGCGTCAATTTATAATACATTTGCTTCCGAAGGAGAATATTATCGTCCACGATTGATTAATAAAGTTTACGCTAATGGGCGACTTCTTTATAGCGTCACGCCAGCAGGGAAACAGGTCTTTAATCGTGACAATGTTATTACGTTGACCCAAATGCTTACCGCTCCGTTTGACAATAATATTACGCAATATGGATATACAAAACCGACACTAGCAGATTATCAAACTAGCAATTCTTGGGCAGCTAAAACTGGATCGACTCAAGCAACAAGCTGGGTGGTCGGTTATAATCCTTTATACACAATGGTTATTTATGTTGGAACTGATGACAACTCTGATTTGGCGTTGACAACACTTTCGCGTCGCTTATTTGCTGACATCAGCAAGGAATTAGATAAATTGATGCCGGATTTATGGTATGCGCCTACTAATCGGCTAAAAGCAACAAAAGTAAATCCAGTAACTTTGGCACCGGCGACTAATGGTAGTTTATATTATTTTCCTAAAAGTTAAAGATAAAAATAAAGGTAGCTATTATCGATATTCATAATCGATTTTACTATTGGTGAAATAGATGACAATTCCACGATTTTTTTATCGTGTGTCAAAATATTTACTAAATCACTGCGCGACACCTTGCGTTTATATAGAACTGCCTTAATTTCTACAACTGTTTTTAAGAAATCACTTTTATCGTAAGCAAAATCGGCAGAAACAGTCTGTGTTTGGAAGAAGTTTTTACTAACAAAAGCTTTGGCCAAAGTTGATAAAATATAATCATCCTCATCAGCTGAACGGGTAATTAATTCATACAGCTTATCATCGACAAATTGAAAGTGTTCATCATTACTGAGCCGTCGATGCTCCATAATTGGTTTTAGATAAGAATAGTCAAGCTTTAAATTTTGAACATTCTTTAATTGACTAAACCACTTTTCAATCATTACTTCAAAGCTGACGGATTGCGGATGGAAGTATAGCTGTTGATACATATGATAACGTCCGGTGAAAAAGTTTTCAATAACAGAAATTGCCCCTTGTCGGAAAACGATTTGATCATCAACAACATCGATCATCGAAATCATTCGCTTTAAATCATATATTCCATAATTAAGACCGGCAAAGTAAGCATCACGTAAAAGATAGTCCATTCTGTCAGCATCAAGTTGTGAAGAAATGATTTGATGTAAAGCCGCTTTTGGATAGGTGTGATTAATAATTTGAACAATTAAGTTTGGTAAAGAAGCGTCGATCGCCTTTAATACGGTATTAACTTCAGAGGCTTTGCTAATAATCTGAATAGTATATTCTTCATGATCTACTGGATGAAACAACTCGAATGCATGAGACAGCATTCCATGTCCGATGTCATGTAGCAACGCGGCAATTAATACGAGCACTTGCTCTTGTTCATTTATTATTTTATTAACTGGTGGCTGTTCTAAAATTTTACTGGCGACGAAGTAAGTTCCAAGACTATGTGAAAAGCGCGAGTGCTCGACTCCTGGATATAAGAAAAACGCTCCAGCAAGTTGCTTTATTTGGCGCAACCGCGCTACTTCACGGGTAGTTAATAAGTCAGCAATAACTTTATGGCGAATATGGATTCGTCCGTGAATTGGATCATTTATTATTTTTTCTTTTTCTAACAAAGGAAAATTCATAATTTTGCAACCGCCGCATGTAATCTATCAATTGATTCATCGGCTCCTAAGATTTTAATAATAGAAACTAAATCTACGCCGTGTTCTTGTGCCGTCAAGGCGATACGCAACGGTTTATAAAGTTGCGGTCCCTTTATTCCTAATTCTAACTGCAGTTGTTTCAAATGATCTTTCACTTCTAAAGATGTTTTAAGTTTTTCTATCATTGCCAGTATTAAGACCTTAGCGCTTTTGAGATCAAAGTCGACATATTGGCTCCAGTCGACAATTGGCTTATTAAAGAATACTGCTGACAATTCAATTATGTCGTGACCGCAGCTCAAATTGTCTTTAAATAATTTTATAATTTCAATCATCTTTGTCCGATCTTCTGGATATGCAGAAGTCAAGAAAGGATAGACCAAGGATATTAAATCTTCTTCTTTAAGCATTTTTATATATTCTTTTCCAAGCCACTCCAACTTCTTCTTATCAAACATCGATGGCGACTTAGAAAGCCGATTTAAGGAAAAGATATTGATTGCTTCTTCGTGAGAGAAAATTTCTTGTTCGCTTCCTGGTGAAAACCCAAGAAGAAGAATAAAGTTAAAAATAGCTTCCGGAAGATAACCCATATCTTCATATTGTGAGATGAATTGAATTATTGAAGGATCACGTTTAGAAAGCTTTTTGCCTTGTTCGTTAGTGATTAATGTCATATGGCCATATTCAGGTTGAGGCCAGTTCATATATTCAAATATTTGGATTTGCTTAGGCGTATTGGATAGATGCTCTTCGCCGCGAAGGACATGGGATATTTTCATATCATAGTCGTCGACGACGACAGCGAAGTTATATGTCGGAATATTATTGGACTTAACGATGACATAATCGCCGACATCCTCGCTGGCAAATGATACTTCACCACGGATTAAGTCATTAAATTTTAATAAATGGTTTTCCTTCATTTTTAATCTGATGCAATAAGGAGTATTTTGATTTAGACGTCGCGTAATTTCTTCACTAGATAATTTATCACAGCCACCACGATAGCGCGGGGAAGCAATGCCAGAATTTAATTGTGCTTCACGGTCGGCTTCTAATTCTTCAGCACTACAAAAACAATAATAAGCCGCTTTTTTACTAATTAGTTCCTTAGCGATTACATTATAACGTTCCAGCCGCTCGCTTTGGCGATAATTCTTTATTAACGGATTGGGATTTCGTGGTGACTCATCGGCGATAATGCCGAGCCACGCTAAGCCATCAATTTGTGAGTCCTCGCCGTTAGCGACATTACGTTCGACATCAGTGTCTTCAATACGAAGTAAAAACTCGCCATCATTTTTTTTAGCGAAAAGATAATTAAATAGTGCTGAACGGGCACCACCGATATGAAGCATCCCTGTTGGGCTTGGGGCGTAACGTACTCTTATTTTTTTCATGATTCTCCTTTTAAAAGACAAACTGCTTCCGCAGCGACAGCTTTTTGACTACCGATAGCGCCGATTCCTTCATTTGTACCAGCTTTGATACTTATTTGATCGACATTAATTCCTAACACAACAGCAATTGTTTGCCGCATCGCCATAATATATGGGCTTAATCGTGGCTTCTCAAGATAAATACTAGCGTCTATGTTCACAATTTGATATCCGCGTTCTTTAATCATTTGCCAAGAGCGTCCGAGAATGACGCGTGAATCAATATCACGATACTCGTCAGTGCCAGGGAAATGAGTTCCCAAGTCACCAAGGGCTAAGGCTCCTAGTAGTGATTCACTAATTGCGTGCAGTAAGACATCGCCATCTGAATGTGCCTTGGCACCTTTGGAAAACTCGATAAGGACTCCGCCAAGAATTAGCTTTCTTCCGATAACTAATTGGTGAATGTCTTTGGCATGGCCAATGCGGTAATTAATATTGCTCATAATGAATCTTCTTTTGGTCAAAGTAATTATTGGCCTCTTTTGTCTCTGCCTTACTTCCGACAAGCACTATTGAGACAAGATACACATCCTGCGGAAGATTTAAACAAGCACTAATTGTAGGTCTTGTAGTTTCATTAATACCGATCCATAATGAGCCTAATCCTAACTGCTCGGCAGCCAGTAGCATCTGTAATGTCGCCGCGCCAAGTTCTTGTTGCAAATAGCGATAAGAAGCACTTGTTTGATAATCACGTCCGCTGATTAAAGCAAATAATAGGGGAGCCTGCTTGATAATTGCCTTGGAGTGATGAAGTGCGGCAATAGATGAAATCATTTTTTTATCACGAATTACAACTAGCTCGTTGGTACGCAGATTATGAGCCGTTGGAGATTGTAAAAATGCTGATATCAAGTAATCTTCATGTTCTTTACTAACTGGTTCATCCAGGAAGACGCGACATGAACGCCGGGAAAATAATATATCGTTTTTGATCATGATTTTATTGTAGCAAATTGCTTTAAAAAATGTAAGTGCCGCGGCTAAAAAAAGTGTAAAAAAAATATGTCGAATTTTTTGAAAAAAAGTTATTGCATTTCACAAAAATTCATATATAATAGCATGTGTTCTTGTTGAAATTCTGTTTTTATCGCTTGATGTTCTTACGAAATGTCAAAGTCCATAGAAATGAAAGGAAAACAAGATTAAAAAAATATGCTTAAAATTTAATTTATTGTGAAAACTAAGTTTAAGGGAGGGAGCAAATGCAAGATCTATCAGAATTGAATAAGACGGAAGAGGAAATTAAACCTGTTCCGCTAGTGCAACTTATCGGTTTGCAAAAAAGTTTTGGTGAACAAATCGTCTTAAAAGGAATTGATTTGGAAATCTACAACAATGAGTTCGTTACTTTGCTTGGTCCTTCTGGTTGCGGAAAGACTACGACATTACGAATTATTGGCGGTTTTGAAATGCCAAGTAACGGAAAAGTCCTTTTCTCCGGTAAGGACGTTTCACGCACTCCAGCGTATCTTCGTCCAACTAATACAGTGTTTCAACGTTATGCTTTATTTCCACATTTAAGTGTCCATGAAAATATCGCTTTTGGTCCTCGTACTTTCTATCGCAAAAAAAATCATGTCAGCGAGTTAGTCTCGGAAATGATTGATCGTTTTATCTTTGAACAAAAGTGGCCTTATCCTGTTTGTTTTGCCTTAAAGAAAGGACCTAACAGCGAAAATTGGATGACGCTTATAGAGCAATATGAAATTAAAGAAAAACACGACTTAGATAAAGTTGATCCAGTTACTAAGATGACTTATCGTCAAATAATTCATAATGATATTAAGGCTAATACACTTAGCAAAATCAATGTCAAATATTTAGTCTCAGTTCATATTCAATCAGAAGTACAACGTCTATTAAAATTGGTTGGCTTGGAAGGATATGGAGAACGTTCAGTCACTAAGCTTTCCGGCGGACAACAACAACGTGTGGCTATCGCAAGGGCGCTAATCAACAGACCACGGTTATTGTTGCTTGACGAGCCACTTGGCGCATTAGATCTTAAATTACGTCAAGAAATGCAGTATGAGCTGAAAGAGATTCAACGTAAGACAGGAATTACTTTTATTTACGTAACGCACGACCAAGAAGAAGCCTTGACGATGTCTGACAAGATTGTCGTCATGCAAGAAGGCGTGATTTTACAAATTGGTACTCCGCAACAGATTTATAACGAACCGATAAATCGTTTTGTCGCTAAATTCATTGGTGAGTCAAACATTATAGAAGGAGTCTATTTAGATGAAGAGTCAGTGTTGTTTGATGGACGCAAGTTTAAATGCGTTGACACAGATTTTATCCCAAATCAAAAAGTTGATATCGTCATTCGTCCAGAAGATATTGAAATTGTTTACCCAAGTAAAGGAAAATTGCTCGGTGTCGTGGATTCTGTCGTGTTTAAAGGCGTTCACTTTGAAACTAACGTAATGACAGACAAACGCGAATATACAATTCACACTACTAAATATTATCCTGTCGGTCGGCAAGTGGGACTTAATTTCCAACCTGATGACATGCACTTAATGGAGCCAAGTCAGTGAAGAAGCAGTATGTAGAGAGTAGTGGTAAAAAAGAAGCTCCGCGAGTTAAGAAGAATAATGGACCAAAGAACTGGTATGCCTTCTTATCTTTGCCTTATTTGTTATTGATCGCCGTGTTTATTGTCGCTCCAGTGTTGATCATTATTGGCACATCATTTATCAATAACGATGGCTTTTTCTTAAGAATTACGGTAAATGAATATGTCAAAGTATTTAGAAGCTTTAAATATTTGATAATCATCCGTGACTCACTGATTACTGCTACCGTGACAACTTTATTCTGCTTACTTATCGGTTATCCGTGCGCTTATTTTATTAATAGATTAAAAGCGCGTCACGCAAAGCTTGTTATTTTATTAATCACTGCTCCAATGTGGATTAATATGTTGTTAAGAATTGTCGCTTGGAAGCAAATTCTAGAAGACGATGGTCCGCTTAATCAAATTTTATCTTTGATGAATCTTGGTCCGATTCGCATTCTTGGTACGGAGACGGCGGTTATTATTGGTTCAGTATATATCTTTCTGCCATTTATGATCTTACCTATTTATTCTGTCTTACAAAAGATGGATAAATCCTATATTGAAGCCAGCAACGACCTTGGTGCCGGAAGAGTCAGGACTTTCTTGTTTATTACGTTACCGATGTCTGTCACCGGCGTACTATCTGGAATAATCATGGTATTGTTGCCAGTGGCGACGACGCTTGTTATTCCTAGTGCTCTTGGTGATAATAATCGTTATACTATCGGCGGTCTTATCGAAGCATTGTTTATAAAAAATGACGACTGGTCATTTGGTGCGGCGTTATCAATTATTGTAGCCTTAATGATTTTATTACTGGTCTTTATGGCTAAACGGATCGAAAGGAAGGTGGATAGACGATGAAGAACTTGCAGCGCTTCTATCTTGGTGCAATATTGTTGTTTACCTATTTACCTTTGTTATCCCTTGTTATATTTTCTTTTAATTCCGCTAGATCCTTGACCAGGTTTACCGGATTCAGTATGCACTGGTATGTTGGTCAACAAAACAGTAGTATTTCCTATAACGGCTTGTTATATGATAAAGAGTTTATTCAGGCAATTATAATGACAATCCTTGTCGCTATCGTGGCAACAATCGTATCTACGATAATTGGTACATTGGCGGCGATCGCGCTTTCCAAATCGCGTCGTAAATTTCGCACAGTTGTACTTAATATCACGAATATTCCGATTGTAAATCCGGAAATCGTCACCGCCGTTTCGTTAATGATGTTTTTTATCGCTTTTGGGATCAGCATGGGATATGGCACGATGATCATCGCCCATATTGCCTTCTGCACACCGTATGTATTGATTGCGGTTTATCCGCAGGTGCGCGAACTTGATCCAAATACTGTCGAAGCGGCCCTTGATCTAGGCGCCACTCCAGCTCGCGCATTACGTAAGGTAATGATTCCACAATTGAAAACGGCAATTTTTGCCGGTGCTAGTATCGCTTTCACGATGTCGTTTGATGATTTTATCATCTCCTACTTCACCGCTGGAAGTGCGACAAATATTTCGATTCATATTTATGCTTCAAAACGGCCGACGCCGGTTGCCAATGCGTTTTCGACAATTTTGATTTTATGTATCGCATTGTTTATTCTCGTTCGCTATTTTGGAGGAAGAAAGAAAGAAAAAATGGAGGAAAAATGAAAATGAAAAAAAGAATTCTTTCGTTAATTGCGGTAGTAGTCTTACCGTCGATCCCACTGACATTTACCACAGGATGTGCAGTTGGTGAAATCTTTGCCTGTATGGGTAAGGAAAGTTTGAAAGTGTTTAACTGGGGCGAGTATATCGACATGAGCACAATCCGCGAATTTGAAAAGGAAAACAAAGTCTGTGTTTCTTATCCGCGTTTTGAGACACCAGAAAGTGCCTTAATTAAGATGGAAAGCCAAACTTATGATGTTGTCTTTTTGTCTGACTACGCTGTCGAACAATTAGCACAAGAACAAAAGATAGTGGAACTTGATTGGTCCAAATTAGGTATCGAGTTTAGTGAGTTTAATGAACAAATGATGCAAGTCATCAATCAAAATAATATTGGTGTTGGCTCGCAAGACTTCAATTTATTAAAATATAGTGCCCCTTACATGTGGGGAGAACTCGGCATGGTTTATAATAAGGACAAAGTCACCTTAGCTGAATTAGAAGCAAAGGGATGGGAAGTGATGCGTGATAAGAAATATCGTGTCGCTTATTATGATTCACCACGTGATGGTTTCATTCCACCACTTAGTCAATTGGGTTATTCTTTCAGTACCGTTAACGCAACTGAAGTCAACGCCGCTAAAGACTGGTTATTAGAACAAAAGTCGGCATTGGGAAACAATATTTCCTATATTACTGATCAAATTCTAACTGACATGGCTTCATTAAAATATGATATTGGTTTTGCTTATTCGGGTGATGCGATTACTATCATGAGTGAGCAATCCAAAATTGGTTACTATCGTCCAGCTGATAAAAAGACTAACGTCTTTGTTGATGCGATTGTGATTCCTAAAAAATCGAATAAAACTGAACTCGCTCATAAGTTTATCGCTAAGATGATGGAAAAAGATATTGCCTATGCCAATAGCGCGCATATCGGATATACATCTTCTCGGCAAGATGTTACTGAAGAATTAGTCGCTGATGAATTTGCTGATTATGCGGAAGTTTATGACTTACGTGCTAATCAATTAGATGAAATATTCCGTTATATTAAAGAAAATAAGACATTAATCAATGCTGCGTGGGACCAAGTCCGTTCCAGCTAGACTTCTGCTATCAGGTTTCCGTTTTCTGCGGAAACCTTTTATTTAAAGATAAAAAAAAGACTGTCTGCTTGCCTTGCTTGACAGCCTTTTTTTAATCTCAATGATTACTTACAAGTACATCCTTGCGCTTCATACATTGTAATAGCGTTTTGACGTGTTGTTGGGAGATCATATGTTTCCATATGTTCCGCATCAATCTTCTTTAAGTCATAAGTGATATGTCCGGTTACTTCTTTACCTTTTCTAGATATAGAAGCAGAAATGCCGTCCATTTTGTTCACTTCTTCAATATTATCTTTGGCGTTGTCATACATTGCTTTCGCTTCTTCTTCTGTATCGAAGACCATCTTTATAGATTCTTTTAACCAAACCACTTTGTCATCCTTGTCAAATCGCATTTGATATTTACTTGACTCGTCTTGGCAGGTTAAGTCGACTTTTGCGCAGCCAACAGCAAAGAAACAGATTAATAATAAAGCTAATACTCTTTTCATGTTTAAACCTCTAAGAAGAGTATTTCCGCTTTTTTAATTATTATGATTATTTTTTTTATTCGCCGGTCAAATCGGCTTCACCAGAGCGGACTAATGCCATTTTTAGGCAAAGTGGTCCAAATATTTCGCTGATAAATACGGCACAAATAACAATTATGCGCACTAACATTCCATTATAAGTCGCATTGAAGCTTTCAGGTAACTCGGTCATGACAATCAAAGACAATCCGATGGCGATACCACCTTGTGGCAATAATCCCCAACCAAGATATTTTTGTACCACCGCCGGAGCTTTCACAGCGCGAGCGAAAATCCAAGTGCCAAAAACTTTACCAGTAATACGGAAGACAAAGTAAATGGCAAGAATTCCGACAGCGATCAGACTCAGCGAAGCTAGTTGCAAATCGGCACCAGACAGCACAAAGAAAATGATGACAAATGGTGCCGTTATGCGATCGATGATGCGCATTCCTTCGTCACTGACGTAAGAAAAGTTGGCAAATATTGCACCCATTGCCATGCATGCCAGCAGAGAGGACATTGATATTCTAATTGGACTAAGACTGTCGCCAAAGTTTATTTCGCTTTGTACTAAATAACAGACACCGATAATGAAAAATATCATCCCAATAATAAGACACATCCGACCACCTTCATCCTTGAAGAAATTGATTACATAAGTAAGGATAAAGCCGCAAACAATCCCTAATAAGAGGGAACAAAGAATTTCAATAAATGGCATGATTACAGTCATGGCGATATTGCTTGTAGGGGAAACTAGTGAGCGTATAATGGCGATCGCCACACCAAAGAAAATTAATGCCGCCGCATCGTCAATGGCGACGACGGCCATTGTCGTCTTGGCTAAAACTCCTTTAGCGCGGTACTGGCGAATAACAAGGATTGTCGCCGCTGGTGCCGTGGCCCCACCGACTGCTCCCATCGCAAGAGAAAACGCTAGCGGAAATTGAAATAACAGCATTCCACCAGTAATAAATATTACGGCAAAGAAGGCTTCGGCAAAAGCAATAACAACAGGCATTATCCCTACTTGCTTTAAAAAAGATAGCTTAAACTCACCGCCGACGCTGAAGGCGATAAAGCCTAGTTCGATTGTGGCAAATACGGATAAGGCATGAATGTAGTCTTTTCCAAGTAAACCGGAAAAGTCAGGATTAATCAGATTGGCTAACGCTGGACCTATTATTAGTCCACCAAGAAGGTAACCAGTAATGTTGGGTACTCTGATTTTCTTAGCGAATTTTCCAAAAATAAGGCCGGTAAATAAAATTATGGCCAGCCCTAAAATTAAGGTATAAGAAAGTGATAAGTCGTTTAACATAAACTATAATTTTAATCCTTTCACATAATCCAAAGGAATGACGAATAAAATACCTGTATTTGGATTTTCTAAAGGACCGACGACATTTTCGATTCCCGTAGTAAGTGTAGGAATCTTTTTCTCGTCAAGTACAAATAATAATGTTTTAGTAGGTTTAAAACCACTGTTAAGAATCGCGCGTAATGTTCCAAAAATTGGATTGTGTCCAAGCTTGGACAACTCACGTCCCATTCCGGTAGTATCAAAAATTGTACCACCATGGATATCTAATTTATCTAGTTCTTCAAGTAGCGGATTTAATAAATCAGCATTGTTTAAGACATATACAACAGCTTTCATAGTTAAATTTTTCCCTTCCACTTAATTATATCACTGGACAAAATAAAATAAAGCGGTAAATGAACAAAATTGCCGCTTTTATGTAAAAGATCTATTTAGCTTCTTTAGAGTTGATAATAGCAAGGATAATCCAGCCGAAAATTGGTATTAGTAGTAGGATTAATTTACCTGCACTGATTGGATATTTTCCATGGTCAAATCCGCTTTCACCATTAATGGCGTATGGATAGAATTTATTTTTATGTTGAAATTTATAAATATAGACAGGGGCTAAAAATAATCGAAAGCGAATGCTGTTAAAGTCGGTATTAAAGCGTAAGTTGGCCACCTGATCGCCACCGATATAAGATGTAATTAGTCCTTTAAGTTGACCATTTATCGTTCGTTTAGCGACTAAAAAACCTTCTTCGAGATTGATTGAATACATTTCAGCAGCAAAACCAGCTAAATACTTTTCATCAAATTTAACTAAACGTTGCTCATTAAAATTACTTATTCTGTCAATAACAGTGCTATTGTCTTTATTGGAGCCATTTACGTGAATTGATGAGAAAAAATGGGAATATTCGCCACGAACATTAGTCCAGACGACGACTCTTTCGGTTACTGTCGTGCGTTTTCCATTAACGACTTTTCTACGTTGGACATAATGTACATCGCCGCGTTTGGCGGTGTAATTAGAAAAAGTGTCAGCATAATATGACCATATAGGAATATATACGGCGTGATTAGCGGCACTAGATTTCTTTTTAAACGCCTTAGGGGCTAATAGTAACTTTTTGCGCCACTTGTCATAACGTAATTCTGCATCTTTTGGATTAATCGCAAAAGGAATAACGAATTGTGGATTAATTCCTTTGAAATTATCAACATTAGCGACATGAACAGAACCGCAAAAAGAACATGCGGCGCTGATCTCACCAGAAGAGAGTTGCGTGATGCCACCACAAGACTGGCAGCGTATAACATGTTCAATATTTCCGTGAGCCAATTTGGCATCTTCGCTGCCGGCAAATTGAAAATAGTCGAAGGTGATAATCTGTGCTTCGCTATCGTCAATGGCAATTAGACTTTGACAAAAATCGCATATAAGCGATTTAGTGCTAGGATTAAACCGGGTCATTCCGCCGCAATGCGGACATGAATGTTCCGTAAACTTAGTAGACATAATTATTCAATTTTTGTGCCGCAGTTAATGCAGAAGCGGTTTCCAGAAGGAACAGCAGTATTACATTTCGGGCATTCTTTTGGTTTGCTGACTACTAGATTTGTTCCGCATTCTGGACAAAATTTAAGACCTTCACTGATTGTTGCCTTACAAGCAGGGCAATTAACAGTATTAATCTTTAAAGTCTTGCCACAGTTGCCACAGAATTTAACTCCCTCGTTACATTGGGAGCCACAATGCGGGCATAACACCTGAGTCGCGCGTGGTTGTTGTTGCTGATTAACAGCTTGATTCATCACGCCAATCGTCGCTAGACCAGCGGCAAAGGAACCCATTGAATTTGGATTTTTTGCTGCATCACCAATCATATTGGCGGTTTGGTATTGAGTGTATTGATTCATGTTCGTACCTAATATATTCATTGATGTACGATTATCTAACATTTTTTCTACTTCGGCTGGGAGACTGATATTTTCAACAATGACTTGTGAAACAGCAATTCCTAAAGTGCCGCAATTTTTATTGGCTTCTTCCTTCATGGCGTAGCCAATTTCTGTATATTTAGAAGCTAAAGAAAGCGCTGAAAATTGAGTCGTACCAATGACATCACCAAAGGCGGACACTACAGATGAACGCAAATGTTGAATAATATTTTCTTTTGTCAACAATTTTGGAGTGCCCAAGCATTCACGAACGAAAATAGCTGGATCGCCAACTTGAAACAAGAATGAGCCGAAAGCTTTTAAACGAACAACTCCAAACTTTTCATCTTCCTTCATGATTGGTGAGGCTGTACCCCACTTATTGTCAGTAAACTGACGGATGTTAACGAAGTATACTTCGGCCTTAAAAGGAGAATTAAAGCCGTATTTCCAAGAGTTAAGCTTTGTTAATACAGGAATATTTTTTGTCTCCAAGCGATGTAATCCAGGTCCAAAGATATCAGCGATCTGTCCTTCGCTGACGAAAACGGCAACTTGCGATTCGCGTACTGTTAAAGAAGCACCGTTCTTAATCTCGCTTTTGCCAACAGGAAATTGATATACGACGGTATCCCGTGAATCGTCTTTCCATTCAATAACTTCTAGTAATTGTGATCTAATAAAACCCATAAAGGATCCCCCTTTGACTATTATAATAATAGCATAATTAAACTGTAAGTGGACGTTATTTTTATGATTTTTTTGTGAATTATTTAATCTGGTGGAGATTATCGAGACGGCGAAATAGACTATTTTAACGACGACTAAAGTGAGTAAAGCATTGATAAAGTCAAGCGTCACTAATTTACAAAATAAGTTGAAATCATGCCAAATTTATTTGATTAAAAAATACTATATAATTAGCATCAATGTCCATTGGAAAAATATAGATTCTTGCCTTTTTTATCAAAGAACAAGCTGAGTTGAATAAAGGATATACTATTATCCTCTAACTTGGTTAAAACTAAAGAATATAGTATCCGACCATATGTATACTGACCATCCTCAAATCGTAATGTTCTCTCCATGGATTGATTAAAATAAGCCTTATTACCAAATATTCCGCCATATTTAACTTTCTCAAGCGCATTGGATTCATCCATGAAATTTTCCATTGATAGATCAAAAGAAATGTTGGGAATGTCCTGAAGGCCAGTCGCATCTGGAGTCGGTTTACTGTAATATCCCCAAAATTGAAGTTCGAAAGAATAGTTTTCTGCATAATAAGCTACATTAGTTGACGATTCATTCAGTCTTTTAGCATCATATCCATAAAGTAACTCAATTTGAACATCCTTTGCTAATGGTACTTTTCCTAAAATCTTAGTCCCTAGATAAAAAAGGGGATTACCAGTTGCATATTTTTGTACTTCAAGATATTTTTTTTTACTTATGCATCCAGACATTAAAGTGGATACAATAAGCATTAACAAAAAGATTCTAATTTTTTTCATACAGTTACCATATTAATTATAATATGTTACTGTGGTTTTAGACAATACAATTCTTGCATCATTACTGCTTCCAGTTGCTAGTGCAGTGGCAAATATTCTAAATTCAGATATGGGATTATCAAATAAAATGCTGAAAGTAGTAGGCTCATTTTTTACTTTTGATAAAGCGCCGTATGGAATATTTAACTTTGTAATCCAGTTGGCACCATCTTTATATTGAATTTCTAGAGTTGCTTATTAACTAGTTTAAATCGAACATAGTTGCTTATTGATTTGTAAAAGACATTATATAATGATAAATCTAATGTCCGTTGGAAAAGTATAGGTTTTTGCCTTTTTTCTTAAAAGATAAGTTGAGTTGAATAGAGTACTTACTATTGTCATCTAGCCTAGTTAAAACTAAAGAGAATCCTATCCATCCATTTGTATACAGACCATCCTCGAATCGTAATGTTCTCTCCATGGATTGATTAAAATAAGCTTTATTATAACTAAATATTCCGCCATATTTCACTTTCTCAAGCGCATTGGATTCATCCATGAAATTTTCCATTTCTAAATGAAAAGAAATGTTGGGAATGCTCCAAGACCTCGTAACTCCAGGAAGAGGCTCATAATATTGACCTCCGAAATAGAGTTCAAAAGAATAATTTCTTGCATAATAGTCAACATTAGGTGATGATTCATTCAGTCTTTTAGCATCATATCCATAAAGTAACTCAATTTGGACATCCTTTGCTAATGGCACTTTCCCTAAAATCTTAGCCCCTAGATAAAAAAGGGGATTACCAGTTGCATATTTTTGTACTTCAAGATATTTTTTTTTACTTATGCATCCAGACATTAAAGTGGATACAATAAGCATTAACAAAAAGATTCTAATTTTTTTCATACAATCACTATTATTAATTATAATATGTTATTGTGGTTTTAGACAATACAATTCTTGCATCGTTACTTTTGATAAAGCGCTGTATGGAATATTTCACTTGTTAATCCAATTGGCTCCATCTTTATATTGAATTTCTAGTCTACCACTATATAAGCAGCATGAATCACCATAGGAAAAAGGATTCTTGGAGTTCAATTATATAGATTTTGTTGTGAATTATTTTTAGTTAATTCTTACTTTATTTAATCCAGCGGAGATCATCGAGACGGCAAAGTAACTGGTTTGGACGACTACTAAGGTGAATAAAATATTGATAAAGTCGAGTTCTACTACTCCAAACATTTCGGATAAAGCAAATATTGCCGTTCCGCATAATAAGAATGAAGCGATACAAAGGATACTACGGTATAAATCTAGTGGCATCGATAATTTTAAAAGAGCAATCCAGCCAGTATAAGTTAGTGCTAAGACGACCATTGTCGTAAATTGTGCATCAGCGTTCTTTGCAGGGAAGAAATTGGATGATTTAAAGATATATATTGCCATACAGGCCAAGACCAAGGATATTCCTGCTGGAAAAGCTTTCTTAATAACGTTAGAAATAAAAGCACCCTCAATTCGTTTATTATTGCTCTGGAAAGCTAGGCAGAAAGACGGAATTCCGATAATAAATAACTCCATTGGCAGAAGATGTTTTGGTGTTATTGGATAACGATCGCGCATAAAAATAATAATAATTGTTAAAAATACCGAGAAGATCGTCTTCATTAAGAATAGTGAAGAAGACTTTTGGATGTTATTTACAACGCGACGACCTTCGTGGACGACGTTAGGCATATTAGAGAAATTTGAATCTAAGAGCACTAAGTGCGACACCTTACGCGCCGCTTCGGATCCATTAGCCATCGCTACAGAACAATCGGCTTCTTTTAAGGCTAGAATATCATTGACACCGTCGCCAATCATTGCCACTTTAGATCCTTTAGCTTTCATTGAACGAATCAGTAGACGCTTTTGTTCTGGTGTAACGCGACCAAAGACAGTATATAAGTTGGCTACTTCAATTACCTCTGAATCAGCTAGACCGTCTAGAGAAATATATTGGCCAGCATCCGGTATTCCGACGCGTTTGGCAACTTCAGAAACGGTAAGTGGATTGTCACCGGAAATGATTTTTATTTTAACACCCGATTGCTTAAACCAGTCTAGTGTTGGAATAGCGTCTTCGCGAACGTGATCTTCTAAGATAAATAGCGCCATTGGTCGGCGATCTGCCGGAAGACGTGAAAGATCTGTGCCGGTAGGAGAATAAGCCAACATCAATACACGATATCCTTCCTTCGCCTTAGTGTTGACAATTCGTTCCAGCTTAATGCCCATATCCTTTAATACAAATTCCGGTGCCCCTAAAATAAAGCATCCCGCCTTATCAAAGATGACTCCACTATATTTTCGTTGTGAACTAAAATGGCATTATCATTTTTGGAGTTAAGGCACGTGAGAAGCCAAAGTAGGTTGCTAGTGCGGTGGCTGTTTGATTATTATCTTCCGTCGCCACTAAAAATGATCCAAGAATATCAGCCATCGAATACTCAGTTTTATTTTCAAACTCAATTACTTCCTTGACGGTCATCGTTCCATCAGTAATTGTTCCAGTCTTATCAAGACACATCACATCAACCCGCGCCAGCATTTCAATACAATATAAGTCTTGAACGAGAACACGTCTTTTGCCAAGTTTAATGACGGAAACAAACAGCGTCACTGATGTCAACAAGAACATCCCTGCTGGAATCATGCCAATGACCGAGGCAGCTGTCGAAGTGATCGAATTTTTAATTATTTCGGAAGTAGATAACTTTAATTGCGTTAAATTATGATATGTTGATATATATAGTCCGACGGCGGCGGGAACAATAATTAAACCACATACTTTAATTATAAAGCGCATGGAACCAATTAATTCACTCTTGGCACGACGGTACTTTTTAGCAAAGGCCGTTAGACTCTCTACATAATTAAGTGTTCCGATTTTATCGACACGGGCATAGCAATTTCCTGAGGAAACAAAGCTTCCCCCATAAAGGACATCGCCTTCCTTCTTTAATATCGGTACTGACTCACCAGTGAGCAGCGATTCGTTAACCTCGACTTCGCCTTTAATCACAATCGAGTCGGCGCAGATTTGACGACCGTTCTCAAGATAGATTATATCGTCTAAAACGACTTCCTCGACATGGATATTTAATCGTTCACGGTCACGGATGACGGTGGCGATTGGAGCAGAAATCAAAGATAATTCTTCAATTTTGTTTTTAGCTTTAATTTCTTGATAAATACCAATGAAAATATTAGCCAACATAATCACCATGAAAGTTAAATCATCATAGGCACCGACGATAATAAGCGCGACGGCGACACCAATACATATTAAATTAAAGAAAGTAACGATATTATCAAAGAATATTGCCCGTACTGTTTTTCCTGTGTCTACCGCAGAATGATTAGTAAGCTTTTTTTCAATACGACTTTTGACTTGTTCAGAAGTTAGACCTTCACTATGCTTTGTTTCAATTCGTTCGGAATTCATTACTTCAAGACGAAGATCACGATTTTCTTCCTTCTTTTTAGGAAACATTTCCTTTTTTTGGCGATTATCTTCTTCCATGATGACTTTAACAAGCTTAGCAGTTTCTGCTTTACGAATTAGTTCTTGTTCTAAGTCTTCAGCTTCTTTCTTTAGGCGCAATAACTTTTCTTTTTCTTCCTTATCGATATGTTCATCAATCTGTTCAATCTCTAAGATATCGTTATTTTTTCTTTTTTTAGCCATCTATAATCTCCTAAACAACATTTTCATAATATCATAATATTATCATTTTTGCTACATGCACAAGCGGAAACTTTTATGAGTTTAAACATGACAAAAACGCTTTACGCGATTTGTGAATAAAAAAAGTAGATAAAATATAAGAAAAACGCTAGAAAAAGATTGATTTATTATTTGACTGTGTTAAAATTGTTTTGAGGATGACTTATGACGATTTTTGAATTAATAAGTGAAGGAAAATGGGAGCAACTGTTTCTTAAGGTTGGAGCTGACCTCATTTTGTCGGTAATTGCCATAATTATTTTCTCTTTTATCGTCGGAAAAGAAATAAAAAAACGTCGCATCATGGTGGTGCTATTTGTATATTTAGGTTTGTCTTTGGGAGCGACGCTTGTTCCGTTACCAGCCTTCAAGTCACTACTTGATCTGGTTGTCATATCTCTTTCGGTGCTTTTCATACTATTACATGAAGGAGAATGGAAAAAAGTCTTTTCTAATAACAAAAAATCGCGAATTATTATTGATGATGACGAAAAACATCGCAGTCAGTCGCTTTATAAGTCAATGAAGGATTTGGTTACAACTTTATCAACACAAAAAACTGGCGCTATCATAACTTTTGAAAAAAGCGATGATTTAGATCAATATATACGTGAAGGAGTACCAGTGAATGCTCCACTCAGTGTGCCATTGGCATTGTCTATTTTCTATGTTGGAACACCACTTCATGACGGTGCGATGATTGTCCGGGATGGTATGATCGTTGCTGCTTCAGTGTTTTATATGCCAACTACAAGAGCGATGAACGGAAAGTTTGGTGCACGGCACCGCGCGGCACTAGGAATTAGTGAGGCGAGCGATTCGGTCACAGTTATTGTCAGTGAAGAAACCGGAAGAATTTCTTTTGCGTATATGGGCGAGCTGATGCCGACAAGCCGCGATGGCTTTATCGCTGATTTTAGCGAATTAATGGAAAGATAATATTCTAATAAAATAATGGGAAGATATTTTGGAACCGATGGCTTTCGGTCGTTGGCGGGCGGAAAACTGACGCCACAACGACTTTTACGCATTGGTTTTTTTATTGGCCAACGGGCAAAAAGGTTATTATCGGTAACGATTCGCGTATATCGGGAGCAATGCTGGCATCAGCCTTAAAAAGCGGAATCATGGCTGCTGGTGCCGATGTTTATGATTTAAAAATTGCCTCTACGCCAGCAGTTACTTACGCACTGAGAAAAGGATTTGATTATGCAATAATCGTTTCAGCTTCTCATAATCCTTACTATGATAATGGAGTCAAAATATTAGATAGTAATGGTCATAAGATTAGTGATGCTTTGGAAAGTGAAATAGAAGATTTCATCGATGACTTATCAGATTTACATTGTCGGACACATGATAATATCGGTCGCGAGTTTGATGCGCTGTCGTTATTGTCGGAATATATTGATTTTCTCTGTCGTGATTTTAAAATGAAAAATGATATCGAATTGGTAATTGACGCTGCTAACGGCGCTACGTCATCTATTATTCATGAAGTCATTACGAGAACAGGTCTTAATGCTTTGATTATTAATGATGTTCCCGATGGAACAAATATTAATGATAAATGCGGAGCGTTATATATAAATAACTTAATTGGTCAATATTCAAATAAGCTAGTTGTCGCTTTTGATGGTGACGGCGATAGAATTCAACTATTATATAAAGATCGTTTAATTACTGGAGACGAAATTTTGTTTATTTTGACCAAGTTTTTTATTGCTTCTGGACGGATGAAAAGACGTCGGATTGTTACAACAGTAATGGCTAATAGCGGTCTGCTAGTTGCCTTGGAGCGATATAATGTCAGTGTAGAGACTACTGCGGTGGGAGATCGACACGTTGCCGCAGCCTTGGCTGATGACTTGCTTGGTGGTGAGCAATCAGGACATATAATTATCAATGACAAGTTACCCGGTGGAGATGGTATCTTGACAATGTTGGAGTTGCTTAGTGCTCTCGATTTTCAAAGAATTGAAGACTATCTTGATGATTTAATCTTGTTTCCGCAATACCTAGTTAATATAAAGGTGAAAAACAAAACATCAATCATGGCCAATGAAAAGCTGAAAGAGAATTTATATCAAGACAATAAATTTATTCAAGGTCAAGGAAGACTCTTATTACGCCCTTCAGGAACTGAGGAAGTTATTCGTGTAATGGTCGAATGTAATGATCAGATGAAAGTTGATCAAATAATAAAAAAATATCAGCGTCTTATTCAGGAGGCTGATATTTAATTAACTTAATTTTACTTTTTAACAATTTCGCTAATGCTGGTAACTAAGCTGCCTAAGCTGGCGATGTCGCTTGGAATAATAAGCTTTGTGGCATTACCATCAGCAACCTTTTCAAGGGACTCTAATTTCTTTAATAATAAGTAGCCATCGTCCGGATTAGCATCATTGATCATTTTAATTCCTTGTGCTTGAGCAGCGAAGATTTCTCTTATAGCTGCCGCCTTTCCTTCAGCTTCGGCAATAGCGGCCATTTTTTCCCCTTCGGCTTTTAAAATTGTCGATTGTTTTTGTCCTTCAGCGACAAGAATTGCGGCACGTTTTTCCCCTTCAGCACGAAGTACAGCTTCACGACGTTCACGTTCAGCACGCATTTGTTTTTCCATCGCTTCTTGAATATCACGTGGTGGAATAATGTTTTTTAATTCGACGCGGGTAACTTTGATTCCCCATGGATCGGTTGCTTCGTCAATAATAGCACGCATTTTAACATTTATCGTATCGCGGGAAGTGAGCGTGGCATCGAGCTCCAAGTCCCCAATAATATTACGTAATGTAGTCGCTGTTAAATTTTCAATTGCCTGCATTGGTCGTTCTACGTTATAAGTAAAAGCCGCCGGATCAGTTACTTGAAAATAAATGACGGTGTCAATTTGAATTGTGACATTATCAGAAGTAATCACTGGTTGGGGTGGAAAGTCGGCCACTTTTTCTTTTAAAGATACGCGATTTGAAATACGATCAACAAATGGAAGTAAGAAATGAAATCCATATCCAATATCGCGATCGTGACGTCCAAGACGTTCAATAATATAAACATTAGACTGCTTGACAACTTTGATGGAAGAAGCAAAGAGCACGACAAGGACAAGTCCTACAATCGAAAAAATAACAATTAATGCAACAACTACGTCTGACATATTATTTTCCTCCTTTAGGTAAAGATTTAACTAATAAACGATTTCCAGATATGTCGCAAATAAGAACTTTTTGACCTGCTTCGATTATCTCATTGTTTTCGGTAAATAACATCCAATTGATGTCATTGATTCGTCCTTCGCCAAGCGCTCTTTCATCAATTCGCTTAGTGACGGTAATCGTCTTACCAATCAATGGATTTTTATAGCTGTCGCTATAATCTCGGCTTTTCATAAAGCCAAGCTTCGGGAAAAATATCTTAACACATAGAATGAGAATCATTGCCACCAAGGCAAAAGCAAGCAATTGATAAACAATCGCCACATCAAATCCGGCCAAGATTAAAGCCACAAGGGCTCCACCGGCAAACCAAATAGATACTAATTGAACTGTCTCAAGTTCAATTGCAATAAAGAAGACTAACAAACCAAACCAAATACAAATCATTATTATCTGCGTGGCTAAATCGGGCATGTTCCTCACCTCATTATTATAATATCAAAATCAACTCGATTTCTCTACTAAAAAAAACGAAAATTTTGTGAATATTATTACAGTCATTAAATTATTTATCAAAAGATATATTTAATAAGAGGTGAAGGCGATGAACTATTTCCATCAAGGTAAAGGTAAGAAGGTTTTATTTATTCCTGGGTGGGGACGCTCTATTGCGGATTTTGAAGCAATTGCGAAAAAAGAAGTTTTGGATTCATTAGTTATCGACTTGCCAGGTTTTGGAAAATCCGCTGAACAGGCACAATTATTAAATCCTACTGATTATGCTAATTATTTACATCAATTTTTGGTAGAGCTTAATTTCACTCCCGATATTATTGTCGGACATTCTTTTGGTGCCAAAATTGCTGGATTATTACAACAGCAATTCATTAATTCCCGTTTGATATTGCTGGCTCCAGCTGTAATCACTTATCGCCCATTAAAAATAAAAATTAAAATTGCTTGGTATAAGATACGCAAACATTTTCCAGGAAAGAGGAGTGCCGGAAGTGCCGACTACCGTGCGGCTTCAGCACATATGAAACAGGTCTTAAATAATCATTTATCGCAGCCACTGAATCTTGATAAATTGCGGAAAGTCACTATCATTGCTGCTGGCGAGGATAGTGCTGTTCCGATGAAAGTAATCCGCAAAATAAAACGTAAGATACCAGATTGTCGCTTGATAGTCATTCCCGGCGATCATTTAGCTCCGTTGACATATCACTATTTATTAATTAAAGAAATAAGGAGAGCTTAATGGAAATAATTATTTATATCTTTGCAATAATTTCGATTATTGGTTTATTTTTTTCTTTCGTTCTAGCGTTTCAACAACAGTTTTATGAATGTCGGCGTTATTTATCAGCGATTTATCGGCGAAGAGGATATCGCTTAACGCTAGCTCTATTACTAATATTGATTTTCGGAACAGCTATATATTTTGATAAGGATTATCTTTACTTAATTGCAATCGCTACATGTACAACGACGATAATCTTTACTTCGATGTTTAAAAGACGCATTATCAAATTACGCCTGACGCCACGGATTTGGCGCCTGTTTGCGTGTTACATCTTCTTGACGGCTATAATCATCGGTTGCTGCATTATGTTCCCGCTACGTTATTTGGCCGTAACAATACTCGGCATTTATTTACTAGCCCCATTATTAATTATTCTAGCGTCGCTACTAGCTAGACCGTTTGAAAGAAGTATTTCCGCAAAATTTGTTAGAAGTGCAAAAGAAAAAATTAAAAGCAACCCTGATTTAAAGATAATAGCAATAACGGGCAGTTTTGGTAAGACTAGTGTAAAGCATTTCTTATATCAACTAATTTGTGATACTTATAAAACCTTGGCAACTCCCAAGTCGGTAAATACACTAATGGGATTAACATCAATAATAAATAATCAATTAAGTGCCGTTGATCAAGTATTTATTGCCGAAATGGGCGTCGATCGACTTGGCGGCATGGATCGTCTGCTTTCATTATTTACTCCAGATATTGCCTTAGTGACAACGGTAGGAAGTCAGCATCTAGCAACTTTTAAATCGGTTGAGAATATATTTCTTGAAAAAACTAAAATTTATACTGCTTTGAAACCTAAAGGAATTGCGATTATAAACAGTGGCGACACTCGTCTTGAAAAGCTATCTTTAAAAAATAAAATGATTAGTTATGGAAGACCAAGCAGTAATGTTTATCCAATTAATGTAAAACAAGGCGAAGCAGTGACAACGTTTAGCTTGATGATTGATGGAAAAGAAGAAAAAGGCTTTGCTACGACTCTTATTGGTAAGCACGCCTTTGATAATTTAATTGCTGCTTTGACAATTGCGTTGACATTGCAAGTACCGCTTTATAAGTTAAAGCAAAATGTCCGTCTTGTTAAAAGTGTTCCACACCGCTTGGAAGTTAGGCTTGAGCCAAACGCAGTTATCATCGATGATTCTTATAATAGTAATTTTGCTGGTTTTACGGCTGCTTTAAAAGAACTTGCAAGATATCAAAAATATAAGATTTTAATAACGCCAGGGTTGATAGAGCTGGGAAAAAGTCATTATCAAACAAATTTTGCTCTTGCTAAGGATATAGTTGACAGCACTGATTTTATATATCTGGTAGGAGAGAGCAATGTTAAGCCATTGGTTGATGGACTTGATAGTTATCATTTTAAGAATTATCTTGTTGTTAAAACATTTCGTGATGCCTATAAAGCGGCTTTAAATAGTGAAGTGGATAAAGTAATTCTTATTGAGAATGATTTGCCAGATGTCTATATAAAGTAGGAGGAGCAATGAACTTAATAATAATATACGGTGGAAACAGTGTCGAACATGATATTTCTATTATCAGTGCTTTGCAAGCAGCCAAAGCGGTAGATAGAGAAAAGTATAATGTATATTTGGTCTACGCTGATAACAGTAATAATTTATTTTCTGGAGAAGGGTTGTTTGATATTCAGAGTTATCAAAACAAAAAGAAGGATGGAGTATACTCTGCTCAAATATTACTAATTCAGGGTAAAGCCATGTTAAAGTATCACAAGTCGATGATTGAAATAGATGTCGCGCTCCCTGTGGTTCATGGACAGGGAGTAGAAGATGGCACGATTATTGGATTACTCGATTTTTATAATATTCCCCATACTTGCGCCTCACTAGTTGGTGCTAGTGTTGGACAAGATAAAGGAGTAATGAAACGACTTGCGAGTACTTGTGCTATTAAGCAAGTACCGTTTGTAGAACTTGATGAGGACGAATATTTTAAAAATCAGATGCTTGCCGCTGAAATCGCTATCGAGTTGAAATTTCCTTTGATTGTCAAACCGGCCAACCTAGGTTCATCAATTGGAATCGCTAAAGCAGATGACTTAGAAAGTCTAAATGCAGCCTTACTTAATGCTTTTAGCTATGATTCACGTGTTGTCATTGAAAAAGCCTTAATCAATTTTAGGGAAGTAAATATAGCGATTATTGGAGATGAGAAGCGTTATCTTTTTTCAGATACGGAAGAAGTGGGAAATAAGCAAATGCTTTCTTTTAATGATAAATATGAATCAGGGTCAGGAATGGCTGGATTGCGTCGACAAATTCCAGCAAATATCAGTAAAGTGCAAGAAGATATAATGAAAAATGTCGCGGTCATACTGTTTCGCCGCTTGCACTTGATGGGAGTGGCACGGCTAGATTTTTTAATTGATGAAGAAGAGAATGTATATTTTAATGAAATTAATACAGTTCCTGGTTCTTTAGCCTTTTATTTATTTGAAAAACGCGGTATTTTATTTGATCAGCTAATTGATCAAATGATTTTATTGGCTTTGCTAAGAAAAGAAGAGCGTCTTAGAAAAAAGAAACATTTTTATTCACAAGCAATAAAGAAAATTGGGCAGGGACGTAAATTATTTTAAGCGTAAATCTCACTAATGCATTTTACAACATAATTATTCATTTTATGCCGTTTACAATATATGTAATTTTATGTATAATTACATTATGGTAAAAGCTGGAAAAATGCAACGGATATGTGCTTTTTTAATTGATTTATTGATATGCATTGTAATAATAGCCCTTATTTTAGCTGCCAGTCTTTCTGATTTGCGAAATTTAATATTTAATGATAAAACCGAATTTGATTATTCAATTATTTGGTCACTCATCAATTTTGTTCGTTGGTTGATTGTTGCCTTGATTGCCCTTTTTGTATATTTTTGCTTTTTACCAGTCATTGTACCTGGCCAAACTCTTGGAAAGAAAATTGTAAGAATTAAGGTGGTAAAGAAGAATGGTGGTCGAGTGACATTCACGACAATGTTTGTGCGTGAAATTATCGGTCGATTTTTATTTGATTTCACCAGTTTCCTGGTGACAATGTTGCTGTCGGTAGTCTTGATGTTTTCCCCACGTCACGAATGCCTACATGATGCATTGGCGGAAACTGAGGTAATAAAAAAATAGGAGGAATATATGTCTACACCACACAATCATGCAAAACTTGGCGATATCGCCAAAACAGTATTGATGCCTGGCGATCCGCTCCGTGCCAAATTCATTGCGGAAACTTTTTTAAAGGATGTCAAGCAATTCAATACAGTACGTAATATGTTCGGTTATACCGGAACATGGAATGGCAAAGAAATTTCTGTAATGGGAAGCGGGATGGGGAATCCTTCAATCGGTATTTATTGCCATGAACTTTTTAATCAATATGGAGTAGAAAAAATCATTCGCATTGGTACGTGTGGGGCATATCAGGCGAATGTGAAAATTAAGGAATTAGTTATCGCTCAAGGAGCTTGTACTGATTCTAATTTTGCATATCAATTTAATCTTCCAGGCACATTTAGTGCAATTTCATCTTTCCCACTATTACGTGCGGCTGTAGATGAAGCGGAAAAAAGAAAAATGAATTATCATGTTGGTAATATTTTAGCTTCCGACGTGTTTTATAATGCGCTTCCAGGAGTTCGTGAGTCCTGGGCAAAGATGGGCGTGCTCGCAGTGGAAATGGAGTCTTTTGCGCTTTTTACAACAGCGGCATTTCTTGGAAAGCAGGCGTTGACCATACTTACTGTTTCTGATTCTTTAGTGACAGGTGAGTCAACTAGCGCGGAAGAACGTCAATTGACGTTTAAAGCGATGATGGAATTAGCTCTCGCAATAGCATAATGAGTGCCATTATTATTTTATCACTTATTTTATTAGCGCTTATTTCACTTCTTTTTATCTATATAGATAAGGTGCATATTGTTTGGGTTGCTTTAACTGATCGACATTGGAACTTTTATAGATTAAAACGTTTTGCTAAACGCGCCGATTATTTATTTATGACTAAACTATCTTTTTTGCAAAAAGATCAAGCGGTTGCTGTTATTGACATGCTACTAATTGCGGAAAAGTATATATACGTGATAAAGAACCGGCAATGGCTAGGCGACTTAAGCGGTGTAGTGATTGATAATAAATGGTTGTTATATCAGGGAAATAAAATTTTCCATGTGACCAATCCTCTTAAAGAAAATGAAGAGTATATCGATTTTGTTAAACAGCTGATCGAAGCTGAAAGAGAAGATTTTATTAATGTTGTTGTATTTCCGCCGACAGTTAATCTTGCCAAAATAAATCTTGATGCAAACCAAGAATTAGTGACATCACGTCGCTTGATTAAGTTGATTAAACGAATGGAAAAGCGAAAAGATGTTGCAAATTTTAGCGAAGAGGCAATTGAAAAGGCGATAATGAAGATTAGTGATTATTATATTAAGAGAGGTAATCATGGCCAAATATAGAGTGGCAATCAGCGGACTAAACGGCTCAGAAGTCAAAAATTTAATTGAACAATTTTTCTATTTACAACCACGAATATTTGCTAAGGCTCATATTGGTCGGCAGCAAGTAGTTTTTAAGTATAGCCGGAAGTTATGGAGTCCTGAAAAAATTGATAAATATTTAGCCAATTTAGGATTTGATAAATTAGAACATGTGACTGCCCGCAGAATGGAACCGCATATGTTAGTGGCGCTTGTTACTATAATTTTGTCTTTGCCGTTATTGATGCTGGCGCTACCAGTAATGCGTCCGGATAATGTCATCGCGGTGGTGATTTCATTTGTTCTTGCGACATTTTTACAATTTGGCGTCGGTGGTTATTTTTATATTAAAGTTTTCCAATCGCTGTTTAAGAAAAAATTAAGAAGCAGTCTGCCTTTAATGTTAGCAACATCATTGACATATGCCTATTCAGTGACAAATATCGTCTTGTGGGCTCAAGATGTTATTAGAGTTGGCGACCGTTATAATGAATATTTTTTATTTTATATTAATGCATTAATGTTTTTGATATTTACAATCGCAAAAGCGATTGAACACTCTATCGTCTCACATAATGAAGATTATCGACGTGCCGTTAGTCACTTTAAGATTAATCGCTTAAGAAAAATTGTCGATGGAGTCGTGATGGAATGCGAAGCGACAGAAGTTGTTAAAGGCGATATTGTCCGCGTGGAGGCTAACGAATTAGTTCCACTAGAAGGAAAAATAGTTTCTGGTTTTTCATATTTTGATGAATCGATGCACAGTGGTGACACTAGAGCGATTTATCACGGAATGGAAGAAACAGTCCGCGCTGGTTCACTGAATAAGACAAATACGGTCGATATTGTCGTGGCTCGTGAGTGGAATGAAGGCTTACTTGCTCAATTCGATCAAGAAGTCGAAGGTGCCATTAAGGAAATTGAAATTGAAGCAGGGTTAAATAAGATTTATCAAATTACTCTTTTACTTGCTTTAGTTGGTACTGTTGCTTCATGTTTGTTGCACTATTTTGTTTTTGATAAATCATGGGCTGACTCATTTGCTATCGCATTGTCTGTTTTAATAATATCGACGCCGGCTTCACTTACTTTAGCTAAGCCGATATCGACGATGATGGGAAGTGGTAAGCTTGATGTTTCCGGCATGAAAATAAAAAATTTCGCCGCGATAGAAGAAATCGCTAAAGCTGACGCAATCGTGTTTTCCCATGTTGGAACATTGACTTCTGGAAGACCGTCTATACAAATGTATCAAAGTGCTGGCAAGAAATATGATGATATTTTATACACGCTTGAAAAGAAGTCAATTTTTCCTTTGGCGCAAATAATTGCTTCGTACTTAGAAACATTGAACGCTAAACATATAAAGATGGAAACAGCCTCGATGGATATGGGACGCATTAAGGCATTGGTGGATGGAGAAGAGTATTATTTTGGTTCATATGCATCTTGTCTTCAAATGAAAAAAAATGTAGCTGAACTTGATGATTTTTATCGCCAACATCATGAAGAATCAGCGATCATATTGTTTTTAATCAGTGGTGAAAAAGTGCTAATCAAGATGGTCGTAGTAGATAGATTGAAGGAAGCGGCTTCACCGGCGATTAGAAGAATTGTCATGGAAGATTTGACTCCTTATTTAATCAGTTCGGAAAAACAAAAGGACGCTGAAGCGGCAGCGCGTAAGGTGGGGATACCTTCGCAAAACGTTTTTGCCGAAGTTAAGCCTTTAGATAAGTTAGATGTTTATCAACAAATAAAAAAGCAAAATAATTATCAGCATACTATCTTTGTTGGCGACTCTTTAAATGATGCTCCATCCGTATTTGGTGCTGATATCTCGATTACTATTAATGACGGTAATCGTTTCGCCTTAGAAACCGGCGATATTATATTAAAAAACGATGACCTAACGGCTATTGCCAGAATCATCGTCTTTGCAAAAAAAATTGTGGCCACTCAGAAAACTAATATTGTATTTGGAACGGCGTTTCCGATTTTGCTTATTCCTGTTGCCTGCTTTGGATTATTAAGTCCATTGCTAGCGATAATATTAAGCGTCTCTTGCCAAGTATTAGTGGCGGCAAACGCATTCCGTGTTAAATTTTGGAAACTTTATTAGGCATGGTGATGATGAACATGTCGTTCGCCATCTAGATCAAGGAAGAACATTCCTACTGTCACAATTGCGGCTATTCCGATTACTACATATATTATTTTTGTAATAATAGTATCATCTCCAAAAACGTTAGCAATAAAATTTTGTTGAAATATTCCAATTATTGCCCAGTTAACTGCGCCAAGAATAACTAACAGTAAGGCGCTTTTATATAATGCATTCATATAAACCTCCATGATTATTTTGCCGCTTTTATCAATGATTATGCAAAAAATATCATTATTTACTTCCCTCAAGCATAATTTTGAATTAGCAAAAGAGAGGTAAACATGAAAAAGAAAAAAATTATTGCTGTTCTATTAGCGGTAGCAATTGTCGTCGTGGGAAGTTATTTCTTGTTTTTTAATAAGAAATCAATCAATGGCCAAGTAAAAGAAATCAAGGCTGATTTGACATCTTACCATAGCGAAGCGACGATGGAGATGTTTAATGGCGAGGATTCACGTCAATTTAGCGTCGTAACATGCTATCAAAAAGGTGAATCTAGCGACAAGTTCAGAGTGTCAATGTTAGACAAAGTGATTAATCAAGAGCAAATCATCTTAAGAAATGAAAATGGAGTATATGTACTGACTCCTTCGCTCAATCAAGTACATCAATTTAAGGGTGACTGGCCGCTTAACAGTCCAAAGCCGTATTTGTATCATTCGTTACTAGAGTTATTTGGCGGACCGCACAAACTCAAAAAGGTTGACTTGGGTTATCAATTGAGCGCTAAGGATATCTATAAAAACACTCCCGGCTGGCATCGTCAAGAAGTTCTCTTCAGCAAAGAGCTAAAACCATTGACCGTCAACATAAGCAACGAAGCGGGCGATAATTTAGTGAAAATCACATTTACTAAATTTGAAACTGGTGTCGAGTTTGCTGCTGATCATTTCAATCTTGATGCCAACATGCAAAAAGCACGTGAAGATATGACTGCAGTCACAGGAAAACTAGAAGACTTACCGCTTTATCCAGTGAACTCTACTTATCCAGCCAATTTAGTCTCACAAACATTAGTCAGCGTCGAAGGTAGCGATTACCATGTCTTAAATTATCAAGGTCAAAAAGCATTTACAATTATTCAAAAAGTAGCACCAATTTATACACAAATGAATGTAGTAAGTATTAATAATGGCCAAATTGTTGAATTATTTAACGGATCTGGTTATTACGCTAGTAACATGCTTGCCTTTACTTATAATGGAATTGAATATCGTATTACTTCTACAGATATGGTATTAGCGGAATTAATTGATGTCGCTAACGGAATGGATATCGTCGTAACACGACCATAAACTTAAAAAAAGATTGTTAGATTGTCAAAATGACAATCTTTTTTTTATATTTTGATTTATTTAGATAAAGTTTGGCATTATTTTATTTTTTTGTTATAATTATCTTATCACAGGGGTGCCGCAAGGCTGAGATTATACCCTTTGAACCTGATCTATCTAATAGCGTAGGGAGTGAAAGATTCTTTACGCCTCTTTAAAAGGAGGTTTTTTAATGAGAACAAAACAGATCGCTTTTTTAGCAATGATGATAGCCTTGGCTATCGTCCTAGAGTTTATTTCGTCACGGATGTTTGAATTTGTATGGCACAGCGGCGGACATCCATCGTTATCAATGATTCCGATTGTAATTGTTGCTTGGCGCAAAAATTGGTGGTCCGCGATGATTATTGCTGTCATCGTTGGTGTCGCCCAAGTCCCCTATTTTTACAAGCCAGTGCAATATTTGCTTGACTATCCACTAGCCTTTGCCGCCTTAGGACTAGCTGGAATATTAGTGCACTTTGCTAAAAATGAAATACAGGAGCGCATATTTTTAAGTATCGGCATCGTTCTTGCTTCATTTATCCGCTTTTTATCGCATGTGACATCAGGGTTTGTCTTTTTTAGTGATGTCATCAATCCAGCGACAATCGGTTATAACTTGTCTTATAACAGCTTTGTCTTTATAACCGCATTGATAACAATCTATGTCATCAATATTGGCTTTAAGCAATTTAAGGATATTAAAGTATAAAAAAAGATTGCCTTATTGGCAATCTGGAGTTTAGTTCATCTCTGATTTGTTTTTAGCAAATTTTCTATTGGCTTTAGAAATTTTTGATTTGTCTTCTGCTTCGAGTTCGTACCAGCCCTTTGAGTAAATGTAATTGAATAACATCCGTTGCTCATTGGCGATTTCAGTGGATAAGGACTTAATCTTTTTAAGCAATTCGGCATTGCTAGCTTCTTGTAGTAATGTTCCGTAAATGTGACTTAATTGTTTAGTAGATGAGAGCATGTCGACAAAGATATCTTTATCTCCAAAAGTGACTGTTTTTCTAGCCATTGGTAATTACTCCTTTCCTTAATTCGGTTGAGAATAAATTCAAAAGCTCGTCATAATGCATTGCCAGCATTTTCGAAAATTCTCCTAGTTTTTTTCTTGTCTCATTGTCAGACGCGACCGTTTCATAAAAGCAAGATTTCTTATAATATGCCATTGAGACATTTAATAAATCTTCGATATAAAGACGATCTTTCGGCGTCAAAGTGTTTGGCGGTGTTTTTGCCATAAATGTTTTCCTCCTACAATAAGTATGGAGCAGAATAAAACATTTATACTTATTTTTGCATTGAAGAATAGATAAATGGTAAGTTTTTACCCGGATTAAGATATTTGTTGATTTCGTTAATCGCTTTTGGTACTTCGCCAAAGGCACAAGCAAGTGTTGTCACCTTTCCTAAATAGTCGACGGCATTGCCGATGGCAAAGACGCCAGGAATGTTCGTGGACTGATCGCTGTTTACAGCAATTGAAGAAGATTTAGTTAAATCTAAATTGAGTTTAGCTAATGCGCCAAGACCTGAAGGAATAGAACCAAAGTTGACGATGATGTCATCAGCGTATATCCGTCTTTCGCTACCATCACTTAAATTAAGCAGTAATAAGGTAGAGCCGTTTTGTTCTGGTTCCACTCTGGAAACGACAAATGGAGTTAAAATATTGACGCTGCTTTGTTGTAATTGATGGATCGAATCTTCATGTCCGCGAAACTCATTGCGACGATGTATGATTGATGTGTCAATAGCGACTTTTTCCATGGCTAGTGCCCAGTCAAGCGCCGAGTCGCCACCACCGAGAATGACGACCTTGCGGTCACGATAACGATTTAAATCCTTTATTGAATAGACGATATTTCCGACGAGTTCGACTCCCGGCACCTCCAGCTTGCGTGGAATAAAACGGCCAGTTCCAGACGCAATTAAAACGGTCTTTGTTTGAAATTGATTAGTTAAAGTACGAATAGTAAAAGTCTTATCGGCATGGGTGATGATATCTACTATTTGTTCATTAAGATAAAGTGGAATATCAGCGGCGAATTGTTTATATTGATCCATTAGATTTTGTTTTAATTGTGCGGCGGTAATTTCTTTAGTACCTGGTAAGTCGCGAATTATTTTTTCAAGATATAAATTTAGTTGACCACCAGGTTTGCTACTGGAATCAATAAGCGCGCCCTTAAGTTTGCGCAATCCGGCATAAAAGGCCGCAAATAATCCGGCAGGACCGGCACCGACAATTACAATATCTAACATGTTATTTCTCCTTGTTTAACATTATAGCCAAATTAAAGTAGGTCCGCAATAAAGCAATGAAACATTCGACAAGAAAAAATTATTTCCAACAAGATTATAGCTAATTAATAAGTCTATAATGAAAAATTATTAATAAATCTTTAGATTTTGTTTTTAAATAATATATTATAATGTAATTGAAACAAACCGTGGCTTGAAAAATTCTCCGCATAAAGAATTTAAAACCCCTATTTGAGCCAAGGTCAGTTCCATGCGAAAGCTTGGAACTTTTTTTCTTTTAATATGTATTTTGTTATACGGATATTGTACAATATTATCTATGAAGTATATTGTCGATGAACAAAAATTACAACAACTAGCAACTATGATTGCTAGTAAAGTAAAATGTGGCGATGTTTATCTGCTTGAAGGAGATCTAGGTAGCGGAAAAACTACTTTTACAAAGTATTTATTTGCTGCATTAGGTGTAAAGGAACATGTATCAAGTCCGACATTTGTAATCATGAAAAGTTATCAAGGACAACTTCCTTTATTTCATATTGATGCCTATCGTCTTAACCAGCTAGAAGATCTTGGATTTGACGAGTTGTTGTTTAATGGGGCAGTTATAATTGAATGGCCTTCTTTAATTAAATCGTTTTGGGAAAAAGCCTACAAGATTAGTTTTAGTTATATCGACGAATTGAGACGGGAAGTGGAGATAGATGATGAACTTATTAATTGATTGTGCTTTTTCTAATATGACAATTGCGTTGGTTGATCAAGATGTTGTGTGCCTCAAGCATCAACAAGCTTGGCAACGTCAATCAGAGTTGCTTGCTCCAGCCATTAAGCAAATGCTTGCGGAAAACCATATAGATGTAAAACAAATAACGGCAGTTTATGTTGGCGCCGGACCAGGTTCTTTTACTGGCACTAGAATCGCCATGACGTTTGCTAAAACTTTCAGTTATTGCGCTCAAATTCCTTTATTTACTTTTAATTCTTTTTTACTTGCCGCAGGCGCTAAAGGGAAGAAGATTATTTTAGCTCCGGCAAAGTCAAGCCAATTTTATTATGGCGCTTTTGAAGATGGTCAAGAAAAAGAATGCGGTAGCGCCAGTAAGGCTGAACTTGAACAAAAATATCCTTTATTTCAGATAGCGTCATGGGACGATATCGATATCACTAATAATATTGCTTTTGTAATTAAACATTCAGTCATTGCATCTAATTTGACTGCCGCGCCGAGGTATCGATGATTATTCGTCCATGCAAAGCAGAGGACCTCAATGATGTCATCGCATTAGAAAATATCAGTTTTGTAAATCCATGGACGGAAGATAACTATCGCCAGTGCCTAGCTAGCAATAATTATTTACTGATGGTGGCGATGGAAGATGAACTATTAGTCGGTTATTATTGCCTGATTATTTTATTTGACGATTTAGAAATCGCCAAAGTAGCCATTAGTCCCCCATTACGTAAACGCGGTCTAGGGTACTTGTTGCTACTAGATATTATTAAAAGAGCAGTAACCGGTGGCTATCAGCAAATCTTTTTGGAAGTTAGAGTGAGCAATATTGCGGCATTAAACTTATATAAAAAATCGGGGTTTATCCCAGTTGGAACCAGGAAGCAGTATTATCAAGACGGCGAAGACGCCGCTGTATTAGTTTGGAGGCATCATGAAAATCTTAGCAATTGAAACAAGTTGTGACGAAACCGCGGCCGCAGTTAAAGATGAAACGGGATTATTATCAAGTGTTGTTTTTCTCAAATCGCCGCCCATCAAGTATATGGCGGAGTCTATCCAGAATTAGCTTCGCGACTGCATACAGAAGCTATTACTACAGTGATTGACGCTAGTCTAAAACAAGCATCAATAACAATTGATGATATCGACGTTGTCGCAGTAACTAACTGTCCAGGGTTGGTTGGATCACTTCATGTCGGCTTGCAAGCTGCCAAAGCTATTGCTGTTGCAAAAGATATTCCCTTATTAGGTTGTAGCCATATTTTTGGTCATATTTGTTCTACCTTTATTGAACATCAGGTAACTCTGCCTGCTTTGTCGCTAGTAGTGTCTGGAGGACATACTGATTTAGCGATTGTAGATAAAGATCATCAAATAACTCGCATCGGTTGTAGCGTTGACGATGCTGTCGGTGAAGCTTTTGATAAAGTGGCACGACTACTTGACTTGCCATATCCGGGCGGACCAAATATAGATAAACTCGCTAGAAAAGGGCAACCAGTTTATCAACTTCCTTTTCCGAAAAATGATGAGACATTTGATTTTTCTTTTAGCGGCTTGAAAACACATGTATTGTCTTTGGTGAAAAAAATTGGGATTTTGGATGAAGGTCAAAAAGCGGATATTGCCGCATCATTTAGCTATCAGGCGATCCATATTTTGATAAGTAAGACTAAACGAGCGCTGGAACAATATCAACTTAAGACACTGCTTGTCAGCGGTGGTGTGGCGGCTAATTCTTATCTTCGCGAAGCTTTATTGCAATTTCCTTCAGATATTAAAGTCGTTATTCCATCAATGAAATATTGTGGTGACAACGCGGCAATGATTGCTTATGCAGCACAGATTAAGTTAGATCGTGGACAAAACGATAGTTTGGATCTTGCGGTAAAATCAAATGTGGGAGAACGATATGAGTAAAGAGATGCCGACAAAAGTACGTAACCGGCTAGTAAAATATTTCCGCATCCTTCGTGAGTTTCGCGAAAAGGGAATAGAGCGGGTTAAATCAAAGCAACTAGCTAATGAAATGCGCTTTGAGGAAGATATTGACGCCTCCACTGTGCGTCGTGATTTAGCTTATCTAGGTTGTAACGGTCGTCAAGGTTTTGGATATCATGTGGTCGACTTATGTAATTTAATTGCCGATGAGATTGGCATTGGTCATCAAGAAGAGATGATTTTAATTGGTGTCGGTCATATGGGGACAGCGTTATTGAAGTATAACAATTTTAATAACAAGATCGGTCGAATCTCGATCGCGTTTGATTTATTTGAAGAAATGCGCGTTGTTGAAGGCGTGCCTGTTTATCATATCAAACATCTAGCAAAATACTTTCGTCCTGAACATCGTATTGCCATTTTAGCGATTCCAAATAAGTCGGCACGGGAAGTGGCGCAACAATTGGCAGATCTAGGAATAAGAATCATCATTAATTACTCTAATGACATGATTGTCATTCGTAGCCAAAAAGTACGTGTGCAAAATATTGATTTAAATTTCTTTATTCAGGAGGCAATATTTTCTTTGCGTCTTTATTAGTGTCAAAAAAATATAGTATTTTAATCTTTTAGTATAAAAGTGGTTGAAACAAGCTACTGATTTGTATTATAATTTAAAGTATATGTGGAGGTAATTATGCAACTTCTCAATGAAAATGAATATGTACTACAATTTGGCTTAGCCAAAAAAACTAATTTCCGCGTAGCGCTCTTTTTAGTAATTTTAGCGGCGCTGGTATTTTTAGTATTGATATTTGACTATGTTGACATTATTCAAATGGATTTGGATATTTTTGGTAAGACAATTAGAAAGTTAATGATTTTTGAATTTTTGAAAACAGACAGTCAGATTTTAATGATGATGATGGTTTATCTACTTATTCTATTTTCAATTGGCTTTGTGATTGGACAAATAGTGGCTAATAAACGTCGAAATATTGTCATTACAACGCATCGCTTCTTTCTTAAAAGAGGTGGTCAAAAAATGACGACAATAAATATTAAAGATATTGATCATGTCAATTTATTATCTGGTAAACATATTGAGTTTGTTAAAGGACAAGAGTTATTCCGCGTCAATAAAATTGAACGTGCGGATCGTATTTTTCTTCTTGCCGAATGGTATGTTGCCGCGGCAAAAACTCCAAGGTAATCTATGATAAAGGCAATTGCTACCGATCTTGACGGCACACTACTTTATCCGCGCCGACCAATTCGCTTAGTATCTAGTAGCAATGTGCAAGATTTGCGCAGTTTTTCAGATAATGGTGGAAAAATAATTTTGGTTTCCGGACGTGGTCCGCTTTTTTGTCATCAGGTGGCTCAGAAAATCGATTTACCTTGTACAATTATCGCTTGTAGTGGCGCTTATATTGAGCATGATGATCAAATAATTAGTGAAAAGTTGATTCCTAATTCAATTGTTTTGGAAATTGAAGAGCTTCTAGAAAAAAATCGTAAATGTTATGCTCTTGTTGTAACTACTGATGACTATCGCCTACTTTCCAAGCTCTGCGGTGCCAATATTGTTTATAAGGCATTATCACGTCTTTACAAATTAAAAAATGGAAAATATAACGAAAATATAGTTGTTAAAAATCATATCTATGATGCCGCTATCAAGCGAAAAGATTGTGGAGTACTAAAGATAGTCTTATATCTTTCTGATTTTATTAAAGGCGAGCGTTATCAATTTGCGGAATTAATCAAGGAACATGTTTCATTTCCATTAAATATATCTATAACAAGAACAGGTTTAGAAATAACGCCTGATTTGTGTGATAAAGGAAGTGCCTTGGAAAAAGTGGCCCAACATTTAGCGCTTGATAAGCAGGAAATCGCTGTAGTCGGTGACGACGGTAACGACGTACCGATGTTTCAAAAATTTCCCCATTCTTTTATTATGAGTCATGGCTATACTGGCGCTAAGAAAGAAGCACGCTACGAAATTGAAAACTTTAAAGAATTGCTGAAAACGATTAACGAAATTAACTCTGTCGACAACTGAAACTACTTTCATCGCTTATTTTCATTTAAAAAAGAAATCTATATTTGACACATTTCCATATAAAAGATTATAATTATTAATATTATAAGGAGGTATTTTAATGAAATTTAGAAATCCTATTGCTATTGGCACTTTAGTTCTTACCTTTGTCCTGGGTGCTTGTACCGGCGGAGGCGGCGAATCGAAAGTTAAAGACACATATCAAGCTTTTTATTCTTACGATCCAAAGTCGTTTAACTACGCTTCAACAAATAAAGGAGAGGACACTGCGTTCTTTGCCAACTTTGTGGATGGCCTATATGAAGGTGATCGTCTGGGCCTTGCCTATAAACCAGCCTTAGCCGATGGTGAACCAGTTGCTAGTACATGGACTGACTCTGTTACACAAGAAACAGGTTTGCGTTTTACAGTGAAGGTGAAAAAAGATATTCCGTGGGTTAACTCCGTCGGGGTAGTACAAGAAAAATATGGCTCCCTAAAGCCGTCAGATTTTATCACTACTGCAGAAATCGCCCTTAATCCAAATCTTACTTCTGATCCGGAAAGTAGTGCATACATGTATATGACATTTATCCGCGGAGCGACTGAATATTTCCGTGCTGTTGCTGCCGGTGGTTTAGCTGACATTTCTTCTGTGGGAATCAAAGCTGATGATACAAACTACACACTTACCTATGATCTTATTGAAGAATTAAATGTCGAATCATTTAAGAGTGCATTGACTTATAGTTGCTTTTTACCAATTAACACCCAATTTAACGAAGATCTTAAAGGACGCGGACGTAAATTCGGTGCGGTTGACAATGTCGATTCAATGCTTTATAACGGCGCCTATACTTTAACTAAGATTGTCAAAGGACAATCCTATCGTTTCCGTCGTAATCCATATTACTGGGATGTAGAAAATGTACCAACAGAAAATATTTATTTAATCCGTTACCCGGATGGCGGTGGCAATAATACCGCCCGCGAATATTTTGAAAAAAAATATGTTGATGGATTTACACCAAACATCAATGACTCACGCGGTTGGAAAAAATATGTGACTGGTTCTAAAGGACTGGGAACATTCTATAACCCTGATCATCCAGATACGCAAGTCGTGGAAAATATTACAAGTTCGACGATTTGGTATAATTCATTTAACTTTAACCGTATCGAAGATAATAAATCAAATCAAAGAGCTGTCGTTACACAAACTAACAACTTCTTGAAAGTGGCTTCTATTGGTGGAAACTCTTACGCTAATGCGGTCAATGAGTTAAAAGGAACTACTGAAGATGCGATTGGTAATCAAATACTAAATACTAAAAAAGCGCTCGCGAACCGTGATTTCCGTTTGGGATTACAACATTCTTATCCGCGCTCATTACAATTGGTTGACGCTACACCGCATGACCCGGAACAATGGATGAGAAATAATATGACAATGCCAGACTTCCTTGCTGTTGAACCAGGAGTCGACTATTTACAAAAAGTGGCTGAACATTATTCTAATCACGCCAGCACTAATCCAGACGAATTACCGACTAACTTAGTCAATAATCGTAATAAGGATGAAATGCATGAATTCATTAATGACGGTAATGATGCTTTATTTAATCCTAACTTAGCTGAAGTCTATTTTGAACGGGCTAAGATAGCGTTAACTGCGCAAGGTGTTAAATTCCCAGTCATGTTGTTAGATGTCATGCCTTATTCGTTAGAACAAGCAGCAATTTATGAAGAATTTGCTAAATTCTATAACGGCCTTAAAAGTGGAGAAGTAATTGGAAACAGAGTGCCAGCTAATGTTGTTCCTGAATATGGTCGTTTCGCTAGTTATCTTAATTATTCCTTTGTCGGACTAGAATCAACAAATTATACCAATGCGATGGATTCTGGTTTCTATGATATGATGACTGTCGGTTGGACTCCTGACTATGCTGATCCATTGACCTATGTCGCTACTCACTGTAGTGGTGGCATGATGGCTGAAGATTTGAATAAAATCAAGCCAAATACCGCTCTAGCCAGTTTGATTTATGGTAATGTTGATGCCAAGTTAGCAGAAGCTTCTGCTGCTGGACATAATGGTGATGCCGCCGGACGTCTTTCTAAGATTGCTGAAGCGGAATACTACATGGTTCATCATGACGCTATTGTATTACCGGTTTATGCTTCTGGAATTGGGCAAGGGATTGTCGTTTCTCGGATCATACCTTATTTGTTACAACGTAATCCAGTTGGCCTGGCTTCCGATAAGTATAAAGGAGTAGTTGTGATGACAAAGCCGATTACAAAACTCGAGCGTGCAGAATTATATCAACAATTCTTACTCGACAAAGCGGCTGCGTTAGCTTAATAAATAAGTAGTTGTCAATGGCTAGTCGAAAGATTAGCCATTTTCATTAATTAAAAGATAATTCTTTTATTAATTTGAAAAATGTTATATAATAAATTAAAATGTAAAGGTGGTGAGACAGTGATAAATATATTAGCGACACGAAGTAACGATGTAACATTCTTTTTATTCTTGTTCTCGTTAGCGTTTATCATTTTTGGTTTACCGCTAATTTTCCGCAAAAAAGTGCAGCAAATTGCCAAGACAAGACCGTTATTAGTCTACTCCGTCCGTCGTGTTATTTATGCGCTGATTACGTTATTTTTAATAGTTACTGTGATTTTCTTGTTACTTAGGATGTTCCCTAAATCAAACTATATAGATTGGGGAATAGTGAATAAGTATGATTCTGAATTCCATGATGACATAATTAAAAGGACTTTTGCTTATTATGGCTTAGACAAACCAATATGGCAGCAATTATATAATTTTTATAAAAATATTTTCCCATTCCCAAAAGATGTTTGCTTCATGACTGTATCTAATGTAGAATCAGTGGATGCATATAATCAAGTAATCCCTGCATATACTCCATATTGCTCTTTTAAACAAGTAAAATGGATTAATCTTGGTGTTACTCAAACAGATGGATATTCTATTCTTGATTTAATTACCTCGCGTGCCCCGATTTCTTTCTCGATTTCTTTCCCGATCGCTTTTTTATCAATGTTGATTGGCTATCCGATGGGAATAATGATGGCAAAAAATCGTGGAAAGATGGTCGATCAAATAGGAATCGGTATCGAGTCAGTTGTCATGGCGATTCCAGTGATTGTACTTTATGGACTGCTCAGGATGTTCTTTTTATCAAGTGGCGTCTTCAGCGTGGTGTTTGATGCTGGCAATATCTTGACCTATGTTCCGCCGATTGCTTCAGGAGTATTAATTGGCTTTTCCGCCGAAGCATATTATATTCGGCGTTATATCGTCGACCAAATGAATAATGACTATGTAAAGTTCGCTCGCGCTAAAGGACTTAGTGAAAATAGAATTATGTTCACACATGTTTTCCGTAATGCCTTAGTACATATCATTCGTTATATTCCAGGAACGATTATTGGTTCTTTTGTTGGTGGCTATTTCTTGGAGCGTTTGTATAATATTCCCGGAATGGGAGCACTTCTTGTTGAGTCACTAAACTCAATTAAACCAGATAATAATATGGTGCAGGGATTGACGTTAATCTATGCGGTTATGTCGTTGACAGCTTATCTACTTGCCGACTTGATCGTCGTCCTTGCTGATCCGCGAATTTCATATACGAAGAATAAATAGGAGGAAGAATGGAAGAACAAGCTAATAAAAAAATCGATCATTTATTCGTCCGGGCCTCGGCCGAAGCAGAATCCATTGAACGGATAAGTCAAAAGACATATTCGTTTTGGCGTTCTGTTTTTCAAGAATTTTTTCGTAAACCGTCGGCAATCATCTCATTAATTGCTGTTGGAATCGTCGTTTTCTTTGCTATTTTTGGTCCGATGATTCGTCCATTGCATTTTACTGGGAAATCTCCATATGAATATAACTTGACACCTAGCCCGATGCACTGGTTTGGAACTGATCAACAGGGAAGAGATATTTGGACACAGGTTTGGAGCGGTTTACGTACATCGCTACAAATAGCGCTGCTTGTCAGTTTCATAAATGTCTTTTTTGGAATTCTTATTGGTTCCGTTTGGGGATATTTTAAAAAAGTCGATCAAATAATGATTGAGTTAAGAAACTTCATTAATAACATTCCTGATTTACTTATCATCGTGCTTTTAATGACTTTGATGTCACGTTCTTATTGGACAATGATTTTCGCGCTTACTATTTTTGGATGGCTGCCGCTGGCAAGCTATATCCGTAACCATATTATCGTTATTGCTAATACAGAGTTTAACATTGCTTCACGTACATTAGGAACAAAATCGTTTAAGATGATTATACATAATATCTTGCCGTTTCTTCTATCGGTGATTGTCACTTTTGTTGTCAATATCATCCCTAGTGCGATTGGTACTGAAGTCGGTTTGTCTTACCTTGGTTTAGGAATTCCCTTTACCGGTAAGTCGACGTCTTTAGGTATTGTCTTGCAAACGGGATTTACTTCAGACTTATTAGCCTATCCACATATTCTTTTCTTCCCGGCTTTAATTCTGGCTATTTTAACTTTATCGTTCTTCAGGATGGGAATTGCCCTTGGCGATGCCTGTAATCCGAAGAACCACCGGTGATAATTATGGATAGAAAACCAATTATTTCAGTTCGTGACCTTGAGGTCGTCTTCAGCGTCCGTAATAAGAAATTGACGGCAATTAGAAATGTCAGTCTCGATATTTACAAAGAAAAAGTGCTAGCCATTGTTGGTGAATCTGGTTCAGGAAAATCAGTGTTGACGAAGACATTCTCTGGATTACTAGATGAAAATGGCAATGTCAGCGCAGGAGAAATTTGGTATAACAATCCTTCTTTAGTTGAAGAAGAGATGTTTAACCGCGTATTAAATAACAAGCCTCGACTAGACAAGATGGTGGAACAGCATTCACGCATGTTAGATAGAATTGAGAAGCTGATTGTGCTTATAAAAGAAGCTTTGGCTAATAAAGCGCAAACACCAAAAGATGAAGAGAATTTTAATAAACTTAATAATCAATTGCGTAGCCTATTAGTCCATACAGGTAATATTAAATATGACACCGATGCTGATCTTTTAAAAGTTGCCGCTGATATCTTAGACAAACGCGATGAAGAAAAATCCAAGTCGCTGGCTACTGAGCATCAACAATTACATAATGAATTAGTTACGTTACTTGCTAAGTTAAAAAGCGAACAAAAAAATGAATTTAGCCTTGCTAAGAAAAATCGCGCTAAAGAGAAAAAGCATGAGCGCAGTCAGTTGTTAGATCGTCGTCTCGCGTTAATTAAAGAGATTAAGCAACTAAAGGTGGCGTTAAACACCTTAGATATTCCTAAAGAAAATAAAAAGATATTCCGCGCTAAATACCGTGAAGTATTTTATCGTCGCTTTCACCGTCGTCATGTTGGTCACATTCTTTATTCATTTTGGCTTTTTTCAGCGCTCAAGGCAGAACGTCTTGTCGCGATGGAAAAGGTGCTTTCTTTGCCAAAGGAAGCATTGGACTTATTTGATGCGGCAATCGTGAAAATCAAAGAATATAATAAAATTCAAGCAACCGCTATCGGATTAAAGCAAAGAGCGAAACAAATAAGAAAAGAAAAATTAAGAATTCCACTTGAACATCCAAGCGTCTTTCCTCTTGCTACCAAGATAAATGATATTATTGTTGAACGGCTTAGACTTATTGGTTCTAATGAAAAAGAATTAACTAACCGCGACTATATTCCATTGCACCGGTTTAAAACAAATAGACAGTGGCAAAAAATTCGTGGAAAAAGGATTGCGGTCATTTTTCAAGATCCGATGACGTCATTAAATCCGCTTCGCCGGATTGGCTCTCAGCTAACAGAAGTCATTCGGTTGCACCAAGGACTTACTAAGCAGGAAGCTAAAGAACAAGCGATCATGCTTTTAGAAAAAGTCGGTATTGTCAATGCAGAAGAGCGATTCCGTGATTATCCTTTCCAATATTCTGGTGGGATGCGGCAACGTGTCGTCATTGCCATTGCCTTGGCGTGTCGGCCACATGTACTAATTTGTGATGAGCCGACGACAGCGTTGGATGTCACAATACAAGCACAAATTTTAGAGTTAATTAAAGAGCTGCAACGTGAATTTGGCTTTGCCACTGTTTATATTACTCACGACCTTGGCGTCGTCGCTAACGTCGCTGACGAGGTGGCGGTGATGTACGCTGGTCAGATTGTTGAACAAGGAAGCGTCGAAGAGATATTTTATGACCCACGTCATCCATATACCTGGGCATTATTATCGTCACTGCCGCAACTTGGCGAAAAGGGAACTGATCTATTTTCTATTCCTGGTGTTCCGCCTTCACTATATACTAAAATTAAGGGTGACGCCTTTGCTCCTAGAAATCCGTTTGCCTTGGCGATTGATTTTGAACTGGAGCCGCCGATGTTTCAAATAAGCCCGACGCACTTTGCTAAAACTTGGTTACTAGATGAGCGTGCACCAAAAATTAATCCGCCTATTGAAATAAAGGATATTGGCAAGAAGTTGGCGAAATTTGTTGTCAAGGGAGGTAATGATGAGTAAGGAATTACATTTGATAAATTCATCTTTTAACATCAAGATTAATCGAATTCGCCAAGAAATTATTGCAATGTCTAAGACAATTCCAGTGGAAGAACGTCAAGAAGTATTGCGCGGATTAGAAGTAGAACAAAATAGTCGTTATTTTGCGGAACAGTTTGCTGCTTATTGGCAATTGGTTCATGAGCGCGATAAGGCCCTTCAGGAGTTTAATAAAGTGCATCTCTTAGAACAAGAAAGAGCAGCGCAGTTATTAATAAAGATCACAGAACTTTTTAAGATGAATAAAGTGATGATTAAAGAGCATTATAAAACCTTAAAAACTCAAAATAATTTAACTGATATAGACATGCTTGCTCGTAAGAAGCTGCTTGGTGATAATTTCCGTTATTTTCATTTGGAGTTGTGGAAGAAGAACATACTAGGTATCTATTACAAAATAGTTTATGCCATACGTTATGGAATAAACGATGATGAAGAAAAAAAATTACCAGAACAGCTGGCTGCTAAAAATGCTGAATTGTCCATGATGATTGCTGAATATAATCAAATCTTGCGCGTTCAGACTAAGCGTCTACGTGGTTTATCTCAAGATGTGAGTCGTCATTTCTTTTCAGATAAGTTGCCGATTAAGGACGGTCGTGAAGTGTTACTTTCCGTCAAAGATATTGAAATATCATTTGGTTCTGGTTCTAGACGCTTTGTCGCTGTCAATGACGTATCTTTTGATATTTATAAGGGAGAGACATTTGGCTTAGTTGGAGAATCAGGATCTGGAAAAACGACAATCGGCAGAGCGATTGTTCGTATAAATCCGGTCTACTCTGGCTCCATTACCTATCGTGGCGTGGATATTAGTAAGCGAATGAGTAATAGTGTGTTGGCAGAAATGCGCAAGCGTATTCAAATGATTTATCAAGATCCGGCAGCTTCGCTTAATGAACGGGCTACCGTCGATTATATTGTTTCCGAAGGCTTACGGGCTTTTAAACTCTTTGACAACGATGTCGAGCGTAAAGAGAAAGTGGAAGAAGCGATGCGCAGTGTTGGATTGCTTCCGGAACATTTAAGACGTTATCCGCATGAATTTTCCGGCGGTCAAAGACAACGTATTGGGATTGCCCGCAGTATTGTCATGCGTCCGGAGTTTATTATTGCTGATGAACCAATTTCGGCGCTAGACGTCTCAATTCGCGCCCAAGTGCTTAACTTACTTAAGTCATTTCAAAAAGAATATGATTTAACATATCTATTTATCGCTCATGACTTGTCTGTCGTGCGTCATATTGCCGATCGCATTGCTGTTATCAGTCGTGGTCGCATCGTGGAATTGGCACCGGCAGAAACCTTATTTGCCCATCCGCTCCATGATTATACTATCTCTCTATTATCGGCTATCCCGCAACCAGATCCAGAGTTAGAAAAAAATAAGAAATTAATTAAGTATGAACCGCGTTTTTATCGTGATGATGAACATGTAATGTTCTTTGAGATTGAAAAAGGTCATTTCGTCTTAGGAACGATGGATGAAATTAAGCGTTATAAAGCTCGTCTACAACGATATGATGAGATAAGTGAGAAGAAGTAAGCTGGTATTAAAAACAAGTGCTAATAAGAGGGAATGAGTGAAATAGCTATTCCCTTTTTTAAACTCTTCTGGTGGTAGCTCAACGCGACTTAGGTTATGCTTTTTATAATATCTTCGTTGATTTAACCTAGTGCCAAAAAACAGCACACCGACAAGGATAATCGTGATTAGACATAAAAGAGTTTGCAAGTATTGCATTTTGGAAGTGACTAGAACATTGCTAACCCGTTCTTCTGGCAGTAGCAATGCTGGCAGTGATAAAACCAAGGAAGCACCGCTGATAATTAGCGCTGTAAAAATAGTCTTACGATTCATAAATATCCTTAATGATTGTATTAAAGACATCTCGTCCATTGACTTCTAGATAAGATTCTAGCTTCACTAGCTGTTTTTCTGGCGAGTTTAATAGATAATCAATGGTTTCTAAAAAATCGGAACTAGAAACGCATTTATGGACGCTTACTTTATCAATTAGATTTTCGGAATTGATATTTAAGTCACGTACGATGACATTTTTTCCGCTAGCCAAGGCACGATAGATTGTATATTGTCGATTGGGATTGTAATTTGTAAAACAGATTAAATCTGCCGCCTTAAAGGCACCACGAATTAATGTCGGAGCACTGTAAGGAATGTAGAGAAAGTTTTCCTTACTGATGAAAGGCAACTTGACAATACTTTTTTCTGCTTCACATGTATTAATAAAAACAAATTGATGAGCAGGAAGGGCACTGGCAAGATTTATGAAATCGGCGATGCCAGTAAATTCGTTATTTACAGATCCAGCACTGATAATTAGTTTTTCATAAGGTAATTCTAACTTGCGAAGAAAAATTTGTTTTTCATCTTCATCAATATTTACCCAGTTATTACTAATCAGTCCTTTCATGAGAAAAGTTTGGGGATATCCCCCGACTAAAAGTAACTCTTTTTCAACGGCAGATGAAACAATTATATAATCTGCTTGTCGCGCAAGTGATAATTCTTGTCGCTTTAAAAGTAAATATTTGATTTCATTAATATATTCTTCAATTGGGGAAATAAAGTATACTATTTTCTTTTTTTCTTTTTTTCCGCGTTTAATAACTTTTTTTATTTCGCCTCCGACGCCAGCCAATAATAAAATATCTGTTTCTTTAATATTCAAGCTTGTTTCAATATTTTCGACAAACGAGTTTAATGTTTTAATAAATGAAGCGGCAATAATTGATGATGTTTCAAATTTGCCGGAAGAGCAATAAAAAAGTCGCATATAAGATAATTTTACCATATCAGTAACATTGTTACTAGTTATTTACGCTTTTTATGTGTATAATGGAAAGGAATATGGGCGTGGTGGAACGGTAGACACATCAGTCTCAGAAGCTGGTGCTTAATCGCTTGCGAGTTCAAGTCTCGTCGCCCATATATATTAAAATATAATCTAAAAAAGACCAATCAGGTCTTTTTTTTAGCGCTTGCTATGTTGAATAAGAAGATGGATTGGACAAGTCTTGGTTATGCCGCTTAAAATTAGATATGTACCGATAGCGTAACCGATTTTTTGATATTTCTTTTTCCAACTAAGCCCTAGTATTAATGATCCGCCGGCAAGCCGCAAATCTTTCTCATAATTGTTCATATTCTAATTATTTCCCTAATTGCTTAATTAAAGGTTGCCAAAAAAATGAAATAGAGTAAAATATACTTATGGTCCAAAGAATACGACTGTATTTGCCAATATATGCCATATTATTATGTTTATTGATATTAGCTTCGTTTTTCGACTTAAGATTATCGCAAGAGCTTCATGATGATTATAATTCTTTTGCACGATTTTTGGCTGATTATGGCGAATGTCCGATTCATTTTTTAATGTTGTCATTTTTGTCTTTGATGTCTAGTCATTACTTGAAAAGAAAGAATTGGTGGGCTTTTTTTCCCCTTCTACTGATTCCAGTATATATATTTTTATCGCTTGATTTTGGCATCTTTATTGAATTGATATTCGTTGTATTATGTTACGTTATAGTCGTAGCTGGCTTATTTATTAATTATGATCCGCAATTTATGCATAAATTACTTATATGGCTACTGTTTGCAACAGCGATAACAATAATCTCCGGATTATGTATTGAGTGGATAAAAATTATTTGGGGACGAGTCCGCTTTAGAAATTTGCATGACGATTTTAGTCATTGGTTTTTACCGCAAGGAGTAACGGGAAATAAGTCTTTTCCTTCTGGACATGTCGGAGCGGCGGGTTGTCTACTCTCGACAGTTTTTCTAAAACGCATTTTTGCGATTAAGTGCAAATTAATATCTATTTCCTTAATTGCTGTTCCTGCTGTATGGACGATTCTTATGGCGATATCCAGAATAATTATTGGTGCTCACTATTTAAGTGATGTAACATTTTCGATGTGCATAATTATGACAGTAATATTGATTTTTGATGCAAAATATAAAAGTATTTTTTCATTTTTTACTAAATTAGTGAAATAAAAATTAAATTTTTTTCCATTTCTGCGAAAAATAAAATTATCTTAATATTTAGGTATTTTTGTCGACAATTGTGCCTATTATTTGTTATAATACTTGATGAAAGGATATAGACGCAATGAGAAAGATTCAAGAATATCGGCAAAAAAAAGGCATAACCAGAAAACAAATAGCGGCATATTGTGGCGTCAATGAAAGTACGGTTCTACGCTGGGAAAAAATTAATAAACAAGTTACTGCCGGTGTCTTATTAAAGCTGGCAAAGTTATTCGACGTGACAGTAGAAGAACTCGCTTCTGATTTTGGTTCAGAAGGATTTGGTAAGATTAGCGATTAAACTCGCTAATTTTTTTATTGCAAAATTATTATAATATTGTTAAAATAAACTAAGTGCGAACGTGGCGGAATTGGTATACGCGCTAGACTTAGAATCTAGTGGAGTAATCCATACGAGTTCAAGTCTCGTCGTTCGCAAATTTGCATTTTACTCCTTGAAATTCAAGGAGTTTTTAATTATATGAGCCACTATGATATTTCGCATTGATTAACCGCGAAATTAAGTAAATTATGGATAAAAAAGTTGTAAGACTAAAAAATAGTACTTGTTTTTAAGAGCCTACTATGCTATCATATTTTGGAAGCTTAGTTAGCTCAGCTGGTAGAGCAATCGGCTGTTAACCGATCGGTCGTAGGTTCGAGTCCTACACTAAGCGAATGGCGCGTTGGAGAAGCGACTTAACTCACATGCCTTTCACGCATGCATTCACGGGTTTGAATCCCGTACGCGTCGCCATTTTACACTCACACATGGACTGAAAAGTCCATGTTTTTCATAGGCTTTGAGATTTTTGGAGCAACTTCCTTGACGGGGTAGGGAGATTCCGACCCCGCACATTAGGAAATGCCTGATGTCTTTGGCAAGTTGCTAGTTGAAAGTGAAACTATCCTAGACACTCCAGGCTTTTGACGTTCTCATCAAAAAAATCAATCTATCTGTGTAGTTTTTTGAAAAGATGTCGAAATCGACTCTCCCCTAATAGCTTTAGTTAAAACATTCTGCTAAGCTTTTTTTCTGTATTCAAGCATCAAACGTGTTTTTGAAAGACCTCGAAGAGTATTGTGATCTAAAATTGAAATAGATATAATATTATTGATAAAAATCTTGGATGGAAGAGGTATACATGGAAAAAAGAATTATTTTATTTATGTCAATTATAACACTTATATTAGGAGTATTTCCTGGATGCTCCGTAGAAAGAAAACCCAAGATTTTAATTACGAATATGATAGCAGAAGTAAATGAAATTCGCTTTGATATGGAAGTGAATAATAATGATACATATATTAATGAAATCACTATTACAATTGGTAAAAAGAATGATACTTGGGCTACCTTAAATACAAGAGATGGAATAAATTTTACAGGTATTACAAGAGGTGTCTATTTTACAAATCTAGAGTTTAATACACAATATATAATTAGAATTGTAGTTGATTATACAATTGGTTAAAAAAGATTTGAGAATTATTTAGGAAAAAAGTTTAGCATGAAGACTAATTCTTTAGAATATACAGAAAGAGATGTTCTAATACTAATGACAAAATTTAGTGAACAAAATGGAAGAATAGAATTCAGTTATAAGCCTTTTGGAAGCAATGGTTTGAATTTGAGAATATATTTGGTTGATTCCACAAATCATATAGTCAGCTATCTTGATGAACAAACTGGATTATCATTGCGAAATGAAACAGAATGTTAGTTTACAGGCTTAATTAATAATAAAACATATAGATTACTATTTATAGTAGATGTATTTCATTCTTATTATGGAAAACATCTAAAGGATGTAGTCATAAAAACACATAGCTTTATAATAGCCTCATATTAAGATAAACAAAAAGTAATCACAGCCCTGATTCTTAGAAGAATAGTAATAAACAGCAATTATACTTCGCATTTTTACTTGCTTTGTCCATATATTTGACTTTGGTTTCCCTATAAAAAATGATATAATATTATAAGAAAAGGAGAAAGTAATAATTATGACAAAAGATAAAAGCATTACCCAACTCCTAATGTATGATATTGGAGATGGTAGAACAAAAATTGAAGTAGAATTTGATTTTGGCGAAAATACTTTATGGCTATCACAAGCGCAATTGATTGAATTATTTAATACCTCAAAGCAGAATATTAGTTTGCATATAAATAATGTTCTTAACGATAAAGAACTTGATCGGTTTTCAGTTGTCAAGGAAAACTTGACAACTGCTAAAGATGGTAAGAGATACCAAGTGAGTTATTATAATTTAGATATGATTATCGCCATTGGTTATCGCGTAAAATCTAATCGTGGTACACAGTTTAGAAAATGGGCGACTAGCGTTTTGCAAGAATATATTCGAAAAGGCTTTGCTATGAATGATGATCTGCTAAAGCAAGCAGGTGGCGGAATTTATTTTAAAGAATTATTAAACCGTATTCGAGACATTCGCTCCAGCGAAAAAGTGTTTTATCGTCAAATTCTTGATATTTATGCAACAAGTATTGATTATGATTCAAAAGCAAAATTGACTCAGGATTTCTTTAAAATAGTTCAAAATAAAATGCATTATGCAGTACATGGACATACTGCAGCAGAATTAATTATGAGCAGAGCAGATTCTGAAAAGCCTTTTATGGGATTAACAGCTTTTTTTGGAAATAAACCAAGAAGAGATGAAGTAATGCTGGCTAAGAATTATTTATCTGAGAATGAAATAAAAGATTTAAATCTTCTTGTTTCTTCTTATCTTGATTTTGCTGAAAGACAAGCTAATAGAAAAATTCCAATGTATATGAAAGATTGGTTGCAAAAATTAGACGAATTTCTTAATGTTTCTGGCGACCAAGTTTTGCATAATGCAGGAAAAATATCACAAGAACAAGCAATTGAACATGCTGAAAATGAATATGATAAATATCAAGAAAAATCTGTTGAGGAATTGACTCAAGTAGAAAAAGATTTTTTGGATACAATTAAGCGGACTTATAAAATGCTCGAAGGAAAAAAGAAAGAATAATTTCTATTTTATAATATGTTGTGAAATTAATAATTAATAAAGAATAAACAAAAGCGATAGTTCTAGAAGAATTGCGCTTGCGTGTTGTCAATTTACGCTCATGCATGGACTGAAAAGGCTATTTTTTTCATAGCTTTGGCGACTTTCAGAATAATTTTTCTGATGGAAAAGAGGAATCTAATCTGCAAACTTGAAAATGCTTAATGTTTTGATGCCTTGCTAATTTTCACTCCATTGGTGAAAGACTCAGTTCAATTACTGTTTTATTAATCGCAAAATTGCATTTTTTATCGGATTTTATTACAATTAGATTGGAATAAGCTATTTTTGGAGAAAAGTAATGAACAATAATGTAGGTAGAATACTATATCAATCTATTTTTGAAAATAAATGGGTTTATATTGAATATAAGAATAAAAATGAGGAATTGACAAAATTCTGGATCGCTATCATCGATATCATACCAAATGAAAAGAAGCTGTTAGTCAATCAATTCAACATTAATTATTCCGATAACATCAGAAAAAATTGTATAATATATTTTGAATCTATTTTATATGCGCACATAGTTGAAGGTACGATTTGTCCTAGGCAATCCAGCCTTATACAAAAGCTCACCGATAATGAGGAGCTTTTTGGTTTTTTATTCATTCCAAATAATAATTATGATATCTTATCGTATTATATACTTTGTAATAAGTATGACTCGACTCCTTATCAAGTTAACTATAATTTAGTCAGTAAATTGGATTTAGATGTACTTGAACAAGAAAAAAAGCTTTCCTTGAGTGCTTCTCAATTTAAAGAAATCGTTTCGATTTTAAATGTTGACAAAGAGGTTCTAAACAAGGTAAATAAAGTATTGCCAGAATTAGTTATTAATGTTATCTCGATTGAAGAAAAGGAATGCCTTTATTTGCTTGCCTATAAGAAGCTGGACTTAGATATTGAAACTAAGTCCTTAGTCTATGACTCTCAGATCTTAATAAATTATCAATTTGGATATAAAAATGGTCGCGAATTCGTGATTGAGAATATTCGTAAGTATCTTTCTGAAGAAGATTCATATTTATTAAAGAATATTGACAAGAATAAAGAAGAGATAATAAGCCTAATAGGAACTAAGAAAAGAAAGGTGACTGATAAACCTTTTATTGTTCAGCTAGAACGTAATATACTGATAGACTTAGCAAGTCAATATCAGGCAATTCATGAAATGTATGCAAATAATACTGTGACAGAGCCGATAAAAGCATTTTTTGGGGAAATTACTAATAAAAGTCAAAAAAGAAAAAATTTTCCTGTCATCGCTATTGATAATAAGATTAATTTAGCCCAATTGTCGGTCATTCATAATGCCATGAAATATCCCATAACATATGTGCAAGGACCACCAGGAACAGGAAAGACTAATACAATAGTTAATACAATTATAAGCGGTTTTTTTAATAAAAAGACGATTCTTCTTTCTTCACATAATAATCATCCAATGGATGAAGTATATAAGAAGATTAGAAATATTAGATATAAGGGAGAAGTAATTCCTTTTCCGATTATTCGATTAGGTAATCAAGAAAAGATCGTTGAAGCTCTTGAGGATATTAAAAACTTATACTGGACGACAAAGGATATAATCATTTATAAGGATTATCTTGATCGTACTGAAATTAATAAAGAAGAAACAACAAAAGAAGTCAGTAAATTATTAGAAAATTATGAGAGACGAATTGATTTAGAGGAAAGAATAGAGGCGATTGAAAAAATTATTGAAGAAAATAAGAATAATTATTCTTTATCCTTAGCCCTACAGGCAGATCGAAGCAATATGATAAATCAATTAAAAGAAGTACCAGTAATATCGGATCAACAAATCGCCGAAACGATTAAAGACGATGCATATTTTATCACATATTTAAACTACCGCAGTGCTGAATATATACAAAAGCTTATGCAACCAAGATACTCTGAACTGTTAGAAATCATACTTGAAGAAGACTTGCGTGAAAGCTGTAAGAAATTTATCGATTATTTGAAGAAAAGTGATAATCTAGAAGCCTTTATAAAAATATTCCCTATGATTATCACCACCAATATGTCTGTAATAAATTTAGGTGAGCCAAAACCATATTTTGATTTAATTGTCTTAGATGAAGCGAGTCAATGCGACAGCGCAAAATCACTTTTGCCGATAATTAAGGGAGAGAGATTGCTACTTGTGGGTGATCCGCAGCAACTGAATCCAGTTATAATGCTTGATGAAAATATAAACGAGGAACTGATGAAGCATTATAATATTGGCGAATCTTATAGTTATATTAAAAATTCTATTTACAAGAGTTTTGTGGCTAATGATTATATTAGTAATGAAATACTATTGAATCATCATTATCGTTGCCATAATAAAATAATCGAGTTTAATAACAAAAAGTTTTATAATAATAAGCTAATCATTAAGAGTGACAGTAAAGAAGCTGTGCCTTTGGAATTTATTGATATTAGCGATTCTATTGTTGATAATCGTCGCAATACATCGTTAACCGAGGCGAATGCGCTAATTAGTCATTTACAGAAACTTAAGAGTCAAATACCAAACGACAAAACAATTGGTATTATCACGCCTTTTACTAATCAAAGTAAGTTAATCAATCAATTTATGGCTTCCAATAATATAAATGACGTTTTTTGTGGAACGATACATGAGTTTCAGGGAGATGAAAAGGATGTCATTTATTTAGCTTCCGGATTGTCTAACTCGACATCTTCAAAAACTTATAATTGGTTAAAGTCTAATAAGGAATTAATTAATGTAGCTACTTCTCGCGCTAGAGATAAGCTGGTTATTATTTCTTCTAATCATGAAATAAATAGATTACATATTCCTAAAGATCTGGAAGATAATTTTTATCAACTTTGTCAATATGTTCAAAATAGCGATATCTCCAAGGTTACTTCTGTGAACCCTTCTTCGCGGGCATTGGGTATTAAGCCTTATGGAACCAAAACTGAGATGGAATTTTTTGAATCATTAAAACATATTCTTGATATTTGTAATGAAACTTGGACAATTGAAAAAGAAGTACAGATTAGTTCGCTCTTTGAAAAATTGCCTGGAGATCAAGGATTGTTTTATACTGGAAGATTTGACTTTGTTCTTTATGATAGTCGATTAAAAATTCAATTAGTTATTGAACTTGATGGTAAGGAACATAAGAATCATTCAATTGCCGCGCGTGATCGGCAAAAGGACAGAATTTGTGCCAATCATGGCATCGATATAATTAGAGTACCGAATACGTATGCTAGAAGATATTATTATATTAAAAATATTCTACAAGATTTTTTTAAACAAAAAAGCATGAATCCGCTTTAGCTTGCTTTTCACTGATAACTATTTCAACATTTGAAAACGATTATCCGCAACACAGTTTTTCCCAACTTTGTTATTTCTAGACTGGTGGCTCTACCAATATATACTTCGGTCATCACTTGATTGTAAAAAGCATAGCTTTCTATTTGTTCAAGACTCTCTGGAAGCCTGACGGATATTAGTCCTGAACCTTCAAAAGCAATGCTTTTTAATTCCTCTGGCAACACGATACTGGTTAAATCGCAAACTGAAGCAAATGCTCCATTGCCAATTTGCATTTATACATGGCCTGAAAAGACCATGCATCCATAGGTTTTTGGATCTTTGAATCATCTTTTTTGGTGGGCAGGGGGGGAAGACTGGAGTGCCTGATGTCTTTGGCAAAATTAAAATTGATCTTAGTCTAGTCACTTAGGCTCTCTTGTTTGCATCAAGTTCCTATACTAAATTATTCTTTTTCATTAATAATACTAAATCTTCATTGCTTATTTTATTAGTGATATTATTAACAATCCAAACGATTTTTTCATAATTGCCAAAAGATACGTCATGTTTTTTTAAATAGACTCTTAATGGAAAGCATCCGCAAAGTAATACTAATTTTTTAAATAAAGAAAATTTTTTAATTCGAACTATAGAAGTAGCGTATTTATTAAAAAGAGTATTTTCTTCAAAAAAATTACTTTCCATCAAGATCCTGTATACAGAATCTGTGTCGGCATTTATTATTTTTTCTGCAAATTGTTTCGCAAATGGATTTTTCCAAGAGAAAGCACGCTCAGAATTTTCAGCCCAAGTTAGCAATAATTTTTTAATTTCCTCTATTTCTGTAATTTCTCCACTATCATACTTAACCGCCTTTAATGTTAATTCTTCCATAGTTTTTCTCAATTGGTTATAAGAAACAATATTGTCATTAATGTTTAAATTCTTTTCCATAACATTAAATAGTTCGCGATAATACCTTTCCTTTGTAACAGTATCAAACATTTCTTCATCTTCGTATTTAATAATATAATCCCAAAAACATTCCTTGTAATTTGGCGTCTCTTTGATGATTTTAATTGCCGCTAATCTATACCAATTAAGTTCAGTTTCGGGTACTTGATTCTCTTCAAATTTACATAAAATAGCATTTTTAATATCTGAAGGGCCATTTGTTAGATTTTGAAAGTTTTTACATCTAAAATCATACCCTAAGTATTTGAGCAATAAATTGAATTTATTATTAGAATAAAAATAATCTAAATACTGATTAATATCAAAACTACTTGGATAGCAATTATCAGTTTTTATATTTGGCTGATTAACATATTTTTCTATTTCATAATCTAAAAAATTACAAACTAAATCATCATCCTTTCTAATAAAAGCGACTTCTAGATAAGTATCAAAAATATATTTATTATTTTTTTGAACTATATCCTTGAAAGAATTTTGGTGATATTCTTTATCACTTATTAGTAAAGCATTATAATAAACTTCATAGCCTTTATCTTCTTTAAAGCAAGCTTCTTCATAAGAATAACCTCCCTCTAAAATCTTTATTGAATGATCAAGTGTTTTATTTTTAATAAGAGCATCCTTAGATAATTCCAATTGTTTGTTTTTTAGTAACAAGGAGAACATTTTTTCCTCATTGTATATTTCTAATAACAGTTTATGATTAAAATATTTCATAATCTTCTCACCTATTCTTATTTGTTCTTTAGCAAAAGTATGTGAGTAAAAAGAATTATATTTTGCTCTTTCTATAACTGTGAAAATTGTAGAAGTATTATCATAGGAATGGCTCAAAAAATCTATGAAAAATTTAATTAATTCATAATTTTTATATTTAATTAAGTAATCAAATAAATTATTGTTCTTGTCGTCTAGCATATAAATAATATTATGTTGAGTTTGGCTAAACTTAATTATTGATTCAAAACCACTCTTAACAGCAAGCTCAAGCTTTGTAAAATTTTGATTTTTGACTTTTTCCTCCTTTTTATTTTTTTCCCCTTTTAATAATTCATCTATAGTGATTTTAAGTGTTGCAGCCAAACTTTCATAATTACTAGGATCTGGCAGACCATCACCGCGCTCCCATTTACTAACTGCCTTATCAGTTACATTTAATTTATTTGCCAATTCTTTTTGTGTCATTTTTTCTTTTTCTCGTAAACTCTTAATAAATTTTCCGATTTTATTTTGATCAATCATAAGTAGTACTCCCTTAGTAAATAAATTATAACATGATACTGAATTCTTTATTAGCTACTTATCGTATAGTTCGTTTAAGAAATATTCTAATAACAGTTTTATTAACTCTACTCTTTGTAGATAACTATGGAAAACATTTTTTTCAATTATTTTCATTAATCAAAAATAGCGAAATAAAGCTTTCTTTGAGGATCTGTTAATGATAATAAATAAAAATGGTTTTGATGATGTCAATGTTTTAAGAAAGCCAATATTGATCGAAATTTTTTCCAAGATGCGTAGTACTAAAAATTACGAGCTGTCGAAAACTACAGCTATCGCTTTAACTATAGTTCTTGAGCAGAAATCGAAGATATATGTAATGCCAATGCATCATGCAGTGCAAGGACATACAGCAGCAGAATTAATCATGAATAGGGCAGATTCTCTTGTGCTTAAGTATTTGTGATCCCATGTTCCATGAATTGGGTGTTATTTCGCAGAAGTTAATTGAAATGGTCAATAGAACTGTGGCAAGGAATGCATATTTAAGTTGTAGAAATCATAGAAATTTGTTAAAATTAAACTACTTTGTAAGGTACTACCATTCTAAATGAATTAAGAAAGGAAAAAGTGTGAAAAGGACAGTTATCTTACTATTTCTATTAATAATTACTGCTTTTAGTAGCATATTTACCACGGCTTGTAGCAGCACTCCAAGACCAAGTGCCTCGATATATAATGTTAAAACTATGCTTACAACAATATCTTTTGATATCAAAGTCGAAGATAATGGAATGTCAATTGAAGTTGTAAAAGTATCTATCGCAGAAGGAAATAAAAAAATACGTACATTAGACGCTGATGATGGTATAAATTATACTGGAGAAACTCGTAATATCAGCTTCGATTATTTAACCATTAATACTACATATACTATTGATATTGTTATTGATTATTATAGTGTTAGTAACAATATTTTAAATAGTTATACTGCCAGGTCACTAGATATTACTACTAAAACTTTAAGTCCTTCTATGGAAATCGATTTTACTAATTTTTCTAAAAACAAAGATAGAGTTGATTTTGAAGTGCAACTTGATAAAAAAAATCATGATGTAAATAATTTTAGTGTTTATCTTGCTGATGACAAGAATCTTATACTATCAAAACTAAACAAAGACGACGGCATATCGATTACTAATAAAAATAGTTGTTTTTTTGTTGGACTTCCTAGTGAAACTAATTTTAGACTAATTTTTGCAGTTGATTTATCTTACAGGGGAGATGAATACAAGGACATTGTTATCAATAGTTATGACTTTAAAACTGGAAACTATGATTATTTACCAACTGCTAGTTTTTCAAATATCAAGTTTGATAAAGATCAAGTGACTTTTGATGTAAAGATTGAAGATAGTAGTAATATTATAAATACGATTTCTGTAGTAATAGTGGATAATACTAATGAAATTATAGGAGTCATTAATCCTGAAGATGGTCTAAAAATCGGGATGAATTTAAATTGCTATTTTGTTATGATTAAACCAAGGAAAAGCTATAAATTACAGGTCTTAGCAAATTATAAAATTTTTGGACATGGTTCTAAAGAAGACATATTAGCGGAGCATTCTTTTATATCTGATGATTATATATATGAAGATCGGCCTACAATTACTTTTAATAGTAATCAAACTACCAGCTCCACCATTCAGCCAATTACCGTTGATGCCTATGAAACTATAATACTTCCAACAGCGACCTCAAATATTATCGGTACAGATTTGGTTTGGAATACGAAAGCTGATGGCAGTGGTATTAATTATTATCCGGATGATACATATGTAGTTAGGCCACAATCAATCACTTTTTATGCGTATGGAAAACCGGAAGACTATACATCCGGATTAGAATTCACTTTAATAAACAACGATAGTGAATATGCTGTTAGTTATACATCAATTTTATTTAACGATCATGTTATAATTCCTTCAGGTTATAATGGGAAAGCAGTCACTAGAATTACTAAAATTACCGGTTCATATATAAAATCAATTACAATTTCCAGTAATATAAAAAATATTGACTCTTTTGCCTTTGAAGGTTGCCTTTCATTAGAAAAATTCATAGTGGCTGATACTAATTCTAATTTTACGACAATTGATGATAATCTTTATAGTAAAGATGGTAAAATACTGATTAATTATGCTAGAGGCAAATTCACAGAAAAATTTACTATACCAAGTAATGTAACTACAATCGACTCATATGCTTTCAATCGCTGTACTTTGAAGGAAATCATAATTCCAAGCAGCGTAACTACAATTGGTTCATATGCTTTCGCAGAGTGTACTTCTCTTTCTACAGTAACAATCAGCGAAGGAAGTCAATTAAACTCAATTGGCTCATACGCTTTTGAAAGTTGCATCTTCTTAACCACGATTGCTATACCAAATAGTGTAATAGCAATCGAGTCTTATGCTTTCTTTGCTTGTATTAATCTAGCTACAGTGATAATTAGTGAAGAAAGTCAATTAAACTCAATCGGCTTTAGGGCGTTCTATCAATGCACCTCTTTATCCTCTATTACTATTCCTAACAGTGTAACTATAATCGATACTGGCGCCTTTGACCAATGCGCTTCATTAAAAAGAATCATTGTCGCTGAAAGCAATCCTAGCTTTATGTCAATTGATGATAATCTTTATAGCAAAGATGGTAAAGTGCTGATTCAATATGCTGTAGGTAAATCTTCAACTAGTTTTGTTATCCCCGATAGTGTAACTACAATTGGTGATTATGCTTTCCATCTCGCTACTTTGACTTCAATCAGTCTGCCAAGTAGTGTAACTACTATCGGTTATTGTGCTTTCTACGCTTGTATTAAACTAAAGACAGTGACATTTAGCGGAGAAAGTCAATTAACTATAATCGGTTCATATGCTTTCCGAGATTGCACTAGTCTAACTTCAATCACTATACCAAATAATGTAACTACAATAGATTCCTGCGCCTTCTATAATTGTACTAGTTTATCTACAGTAATAATTAGTCAAGAAAGTCAATTAACTATAATCGGTTCTGAAGCCTTCTATAGATGCACTGCCTTAACCTCAATCACGATACCAAACAATGTAACTACAATAGAAACTAATGCTTTCTTTTATTGCACTAATCTAGTGACAGTAATAATTAGCGAAGAAAGTCATTTAACTACCATAGAGTCATATGCTTTTGATAGATGCTTCACCTTGACTACAATCAATATTCCAAGTAGCGTGACTACAATCGGTCATGGTATCTTTAGTCTTTGCTTTTCACTAGAAAGAATCATAGTCGCTGAGAGCAATCCTAATTTTATGGCAATTGATGATGTTCTTTATAGCAAAGATGGTAAAATCCTGATTCAATATGCTGTAGGTAAATCTTCAACTAGTTTTACTATACCCAATAGCGTAATTACAATCGGTGGTTATGCTTTCGCCGGTTGCATGAGTCTAGAAACAATAATAATTGGTAACCAAAATCAATTAACCTCAATCGGTTCCGGTGCCTTTCTTTTTTGTGAAAGTTTGATTTCAATCACTATTCCAAATAGCGTAACTACAATTGGTTCTAGTGCTTTCTATGATTGTAATTCCTTAACATCAATTGCCATTCCAAATGGTGTAACTTCAATTGAATTTGGGACTTTCTATTATTGCTCTTCTTTAACTTCAATTATCATTCCAAATAGCTTAACCGCAATTGGCTCAGAAGCTTTCTATCGTTGTATTTCTTTAACTTCAATCACTATCCCAAGTAGCGTGATTTCAATTGGCTCCGACGCTTTTTATAATTGGTCATCTTCTCAAACTATTTATATTCAAGGCCATTCAGCAGCGCCCACTGGCTGGAATTCGGCTTGGAATTATTATTGTTTTGCTAACATTGTTTGGAATAGTTAATTCTTAAGTTTATCGCTGATTAGGCCCCAAAAGAGCAACCTACGAACATTATTTTTAATTTCTTTTCTATTTTGATATAATAAAAATATGAAATCTAATGCTAATTTTCATATACACACCGTTCATAGTGACGGACAACTGACCGTCGCCGAGATCATTAAAGGATTAAAAGAATCTGATGTATATTTCTTTTCGATAACAGATCATGACTCCATTAAGGCATATGATGAAATTCTGAAGTTACGAGAGAAATATCATAAAGATTATTATACTAATTATGACGGCAGTGTAAATCAATTACGCTTTAATTCATGTCAAACAGACCCAGAGTTAAAATATCAAATTGACAGTGCCTTGCATTGCATCCCTGGAATTGAACTATCATGTATCTTTCAAGATGGAGAAATTGGATTAGATGAAACCTGGATGTGTCACATATTGGGATTTGACTTTGATTTAGAAAAGATGCAAGAAGCATTAGATAAAATTAAAGAAGATAAAAATTGTCTCCTGCATTCATTTGTTAACTTATTAGTGGTCGATGGCTATCAATTAGACATAACAAATATTGAAGAAGACGGTTATATCACTAATCGAACAGTTATCGCCAGGGAATTAATTAATAAAGGATATGCCACGACTTTTGATGAATGCTTTGAGAAAATCTTAAATACTGAAAAATATAAAAAATTTGCCCGCTCGTCTCCCAGCATCAAAAATGGTATCAAATTAATCCATGATTGCGGCGGAGTAGCCATCTGGGCTCATCCATTCGGTCTTGCTCGTGGCGGCAAAAAAACTATAAGCGAAAAACAGGTCAATGAATTATTTTTAAAGATGAAAGAATATGGAATTGATGGATTGGAATGTTACTATCAAAAATATAAACAAGCTCAAATTGATTTTCTAGAACTTCTTGCTGATCAAAACTATTTGATTAAATCCGTAGGAACTGACTTTCACTCAAAGACAAATGGCGACCAATTTGCATTTGCCAAGGATGGAGAGAGTTATTTGAATTTCAAAACTATCTATACCGCTAATATTACTCAGGCTTTTAAGGAGAGTTTTCCCAATATCATCATGAGCGAATTCTTTTATGCAGTCAAAAATAATGATTTAAACCACGTACAGGAGTTAATCGCTAAAGGAGTCGATGTTAATCGTTATGATGATTGGCGGAATAAGCCTTTTGCCACTGCCTGCGGTTATGGCTATTTCGAAATGGTCAAATTGCTAGTTGAAAATGGCGTTGACTTAAAGACTTATGGAGTTGAAGGATTACTAGCCGTACAGGGCAACGCTATTAGTTATAAAGCAGTCAGCTTTAATTACCAAGACCGTATTGAAATTACTAAATATTTAATTCAAAAAGGTGTGGAAACTCAAATAGCATATGAGCAAGCCGTGGACAAAGAGTCATTAACTTTTGCTGATCTACTATTAGCTAATAATGAAATACTTGCCGATCATAAGTTATTAAAATATCGTCAGATGTTAAAAGAAAAGCTTGATCCGGCGTCTATTATCGCTTTTATTGAAAAAGAAAATCTAGAAATAAATCATCTATCTAAACAAGAAAACTCGCTTCTTATGGAGGCTATTAATCAAGAAGATTTAGCCTTGGTCGAATACTTATTAAAAAGAGGCGCTAAGCAGGGAATGACGAGGACTTTTGAAGTCATTACAGCCGCTTCCGGATCAACCTCGGCTATCTTGGAATTACTCTTGGAAAACGGCGGTGACCCAAACGCTTCTTATGAGAACGAGACACGAAATTGGGATAATGCCTTGACTGTGGCAGCACGTGGCGGACATTTAGATAATATTAAAGTTTTATTAAAATATAAAGCAGTTATCGATGTGCCAAATTATTATGGTGACACAGCATTAATGATCGCTGCTATTTATAATCATACTGAAATTATAAAAGAGCTATTGTCAAATGGAGCAAGTGTTACTGCAACGAATAGAGATGATGACGATGTTTTGGATAATGCTTTAGAAAACAATAATTTCGCCGCCATTTTGACTATCTTAGCAAGTCCTTATGTGAAAATCTCTGAGGAAAAACTAAATAAGCTTCTAGCGAACGCAAAACAAAATTACGAATATGCCGCCGAGAAATATAGCGGTAGCTTAGTAGATACTGCCAGAATTTATCAATTGCTTTTGGAAAAAAGAAAGATCATTTTACAACCTTTTGAGGAAGGTTTTTTACAACTGCATCTAAAGAATATTGAAAAGGCAATAACGTGCTTCCAACTAGATGAAAGTGATGAGGCTAAAATGATGTTGAAACTTTTAGTTGATCCAGAAAATGAAACAATGATTTATGAGGATACTTATAAAAATATTGTTGCATGGTTTAAGATTGTTAATCTTAAATGGAATGAGAATAACGAAATAACTAGTGTGGAAGCACTCAAATATGAATATCAATTAGGAACGCAAGATTTGAATCTAGATGAGGGTCAGTTAATTGAGGTTGGTTCAGATTTTTTTCCTAATAAAAGCCTTCTATGTGTCGAGGAGTGGTTTTGTGAACGTGATGATGGTAGTAGATTCTTTAATGTCTATCAAACTTGGAATGATTTTTGGGCCGAACCTGGCTCGGTAGTGCGAATAGATAATAGTGCTTATATGGATTTTGAAAATACCCGTAGAGTCAACTTTGATGCTAGTCGTGAGCCACGGCACCAATTTTTTAGGATGTTATATCTATGCGAATGTGCGGAGGATGGTAATGCCAGGGCGCAATTTGTTTTAGCCAACAAATTTTATGATGGTGATTACTTCTTCAATCAAGATATCAATGAGGCCATCAGCTTTTTTAAAAAATCTGCCGTGCTAGGATTTAAACCAGCACTTGATAAACTTATGACGATAATCTAGAAATCGAGGAATATGCCATGAACCAAATATGAGTTGTTGCTGTTTCGCTTATTAATAATAAATTAAGTTTATATCGCGCAAGGCGCAAAGGAGAAAAAATGGAGAATAAACAAAAAGAGAATAATCTATACGATTATTTTTGCAGACAAAATCCGGCCTATAGGTTGTCATTTGAGAAATGGGCGGAAGATCTATTTCAAAACAAGCTAACGCAAAGAATAGGAATTGAGCTTTTTTATAAAAATGGCGTCGCCTTAACTTTTTGGCAAGATGATTCTAGTTATTTCATTAAATACGGCAAGACGATAGATAAGGATGATCTTAGACAAAAGATAGAGGAGATAGCTCCTTCAATCATGGTCAGGGGATTTATTCCGATATCCGAAGAGTTATTAAGTAAATTATCTATCTATGCGAGCCAATTAAATCGTTTGAATGGAAATTTAATTGAAGCACTCCCATTAAGAGTAAATGAATTAAAAAATGAAATTGATGATTTGGTAAGAAATAAGATGCAATTTGATTTTAATAATACAGCAATTACAAATAAAGTTGGCTTCATCTTGCTATTTGATGAAATAAAGATAGAATTGATTCATACAAGTGCTGATGGCGTTATAACAAATGAGTCAGTCACGACCGAGTTTGCCAGTCGGACTCAAAATATAAATTCAGATATTTATTATCGGGAAGAGCGAGTATTAAATGAAGAGTATGAGCCGACCCATTTTCGATCAAAGGCTAAGAAAGCAAACTTTTCAACTTCATACAGGCAGGAACCTGTAAGAGTCAAAAGTAAAAGTCAATATACTTTAGCAAGCATTTCGGTTGAAAACTATACAGAGACAATACAAGAAATAATCGCAAAGAATTTATCACAAAATGCTTATCAGTTTTTGCGGCGCTCAAATATAAAACTTGAAGTCAATAAAACTTATAAAATAACTTATCGATATGAAACTGAAAAAACAATGCGAATTTTTTGTGACAAAGATCCTGTGCAAATGATCCTTTGCGGTGCCGACAATATCCATCAAACAGTCTGTGTTGAATTGCCAATGGAGAAAAGAGTCAAGGCGGTAAAGTTTAACAATTATTATCTAGAAGTGACTATAAAAAATACTTATGATGTTACTGAACTATTTAACACAAACGAAAAAGTAATAAAAGGTAATTGTTTTTTAGATATTATTCTTCTTAAACCATTTGTGAATGAAAAAGATGTTGAGATTCATATTGAAACAGAAAAATGGATTTAAGTCTTTAAAAGCATTAATCTATAAGTCTTTTTGATTTTGAATCATGAAAAGCTATAAATGCAAAAAAAAAGCATTTTGATGTGCGTAAACGAATAATGCTACAATCATATTGCTTTTATTATATTATTTTATATAATATAAATGAAAGGATATTGTTATGCTAAAAAAAATAATTGCTTTTTCTGCTTTATTAGCTTTGATTATCGGTTGTGGTAGTAAGAAGAATATTAGTAGCTCTTCTTCATTAATCACGCCGGCAACCAGCGGACAAGTATCATCTAATTCAAAAGATACTTCAAGTGCAACTAATTCTTCCAATTCTACTCCGTCTGCTAATTCAAATGGCTCCTCTAATGGTGTCACATCTTCCAATGGAACTAACTCTTCCAGCTCCGCCGATTCTTCTTTCGCTTCCTCTTCTGTGGATTCGGGCGATCCGGATATTCCAAATCCGGAAATAACCGTGCCTGAAGGAGGATACTTTGAAGATTTCGAAAACATTAATCTCGATGGGCGTCCTGCATCATGGGGACCAGGAAGTGCAGAGCCATACTTTAAAGTGGTTGACGATGGTAACAACAACAAAGCCTTAAAACATACTAATACTAGTAATACTTTTTTCTATAAAACTGATGTCAGAAATTCCACGGACGTAACGATGGAAGCGATGATGCGTATTGGCGATAGCGGAAGCTCGATGCCTACTTCTGGCGAGGCCGGAATCGCCGTCCGGCATGTTGATGGAAATAATTACTACGGTTGTCTTATTACCTACGATAAGAAAGTCAAAATGGTAACAAAGAATTCCGCTGGAACTCCGGTACTAAATCCGGCAGTCAGCAGTGTGTCTGCGACTATCAATACTGGCGAATATTATCGTCTTCGTCTTTCTATCAAGGGACAACAGATAAAATGTTATCTAGGTGACAGCACGACTCCTACTGTCCAAAGCACAATTACAAGTAATGGTATTGATGTGGGTGGAGTTGCCTTAAAGGGCGGATACGCCAATATCTATTTTGATGAAGTCTATTACTCTTTAAATGGTGATGAAAATTGGTTGGAAAGACCAGCTCCGGATATTGGAGAGTATATCGCTCCGACTAATCCGATAAATCAAGGAATTACTCCAAGCTCCGCCCTTCAAGAATATGCCAATCCCGCGACAGCCGGCACGAGTGCGCTTGCCCTTGGGACTAACACTGTGCACCAAGTCGCCAATGCCAGCGCCTTTAATAGTGCCGTGAATAATATCATGGCCGGGGATATAATCGAAATTACCGCTAATATCACTGGCTCCTTAAAAGTTAGTGACAAGGACGCCACTAGGGAAAAGATAACAATTCGCGCCAAGGCAGGAGTTACGGTCAATCTTGCTAATATTACGATACAAAACTGTATTAATATCGAAATATATGGATTTAATTTTCCGCCAGCTAGCGATTCATCCAGCGGCTACTACAAGATAATTGCTTCAAAATATATCAAGATCCATGACAATGTCTTTGATCATTTGGATTCTACCGTATCTTCGTCCTCGATCATCATCACCTGCTCTGGCGGGGTGAGTAGCCATATAGAAATATATAATAATACTTTCAAAAATAAAAATAAGAGCGGGTCTGGCGGTACTAAAATCAGTGGTAGCTATATTAAGACTCAATATGACGCGCCTAATATCGCGACCAACATGCATGTCCATCACAATATTTTTAAAAACATCGCCGTCCATTATAATGCTTTAGGTGTTCCGACTGGCGACTCTGACCGTGAAACAATTGTTCTAGGAATTAATAACAGTCAAAATATTGAGACATTCCATATTATTGAAAATAATATTTTCGATAATTGCGATGGCGAAAATGAAATTATCACTGTCAAGGTGTCAAAGGTGACGATTCGTAATAATTATTTCTATAATTGCTTTGGGAGTGTTTCTGTTCGTTTCGGTACAGGATCTGAAGTATCGGGAAATGTCTTCATCGGTGACGGTTCCGGTCGGATTCCGGAAGACGACAACTTTCAAACTGGCGGTATCAGGATATACGGCACATACCATAAAGTGTTTAATAATTTTATGTACGGGTTGACTGGCACTACTTGGCGGGCCGCGCTTTTAATTGATAACGGTGATACTGATGGTACGAGTGGAGATAATCATCAACGGCCACGGTATGTAGAGGTTTATAATAACACGTTGGTAAATAACGCCACTGGTATTTCTTTAGGAACGACATTTAATGAAAGTAACTATAAGAGTCCGCCACAGTATACTAAAATATATAATAATGTAGTAAAAATGAATAATAAAACTGCCGCCTATACTGGTAGTTCGGTGGCGATGGCGGATGCAGGCAATACAGTTGATAAGAATTATGCGCATACTGGTAACTTATACAGCGCATCTTTCCGTAATGTTACTATTACTGATGTAAAGCTGGTGGAAAAGTCGATCACTTATCTTAATCAAACTATCACTGTATATGTTCCAGCGAGCGATAGCGCATTAATTAACGTCGGAGTCAGTTGTAGCTATATCTTAAAGGACTTATTAGGTAACCCACGCGTTGGTAATCTTGATGTTGGTGCTTTCGAATATACTGCATAATTAGTTTTCCATATTTTATATTTGAGGATTCGAATGAATCCTCTTTTTAAGCTTATTCCGTGTTTGCAGTTGTTGATTTGCGAGCATGTCTAAAGAACTGGCGCTTTGGCGCTAATGAGTTACTATGATTAAAATCTTTGCTGAGAAGGAGTCATTTTAATCCGCAATATAAGTTTTTTGATTTTTTAGAATTTTGAAAATGCTTTTAATTCAAAAAAATAGGACTACGGCTTTCTTAAGAAACAATGCGGATTAAAATAAAGAAGAATTATACAAGTGAAAGTATCAAAATATCATTTTAATTAACATATTTATCACGGGTCATGTTGTATCAACAGATTATGAATTTAATAAATATTTTTTTCTATTTGGACAACAGTGTTAAGAAAGCGGCTGGACTTTGGGCAAATGGAGATTAGCTTTTCTACCTAATTGTGCTCCTTTCAGCTTATCCACTTGTCGCTGTCTAATGCTTTCTCGTTCGTTTGAGCAACAAGATAGTATCTGCAAACAAATATCAAAAATGAATCTGCCAACAAGGTTTTTAACTTTGTTAGCAATTCTTTTAGAAGGCAATTTGAAAATTATTAAAAAAATGATTAAAATAATAAGGGTGTTATCAATTCACAGAGCAGTAAAAATATTATTATAGGTATAATCCTTGCCGATTGTAGTTATGATTATGATGGTAGGGAAAAGGATTACTAGTTAGCGGTGTTTACCTAATGGAGACAGCGTTGTTTACACTAATATTACAGCAACTGATGTATATTTTTTTGGGGTTTTACCAGTCAACAAAAATGTAGATATGCTAAAGGTTCAAAAATAATTTACAGTTTTCCACTTTATTTGCTCACGATATCATAACAAGTAGTAACTAATTTAATATACTAAGAGTTTTTTGATATTACGAAAGAATGTTCCTTTAGACATATTTCCTAGCAGCTTTCTCGCTTCGGTGTTGGTGATTCTATGTTCCGTAAACTCTGTTGCTATTTCTATGAAATTAGTTGGAATAGGATTAGCCTTTCTTCCTAGTTGTACTCCCTTAAGTCTAGCGAGTCTTATTCCTTCCATTTGTCGTTGTCTAATGTTCTCTCGTTCATTTTGAGCAACAAAAGAGAGTATCTGCAAGACGACATCGGAAATGAATCTGCCAACTAAATTTTCTACTTTTTGTCTAGTGTCAAGCAGAGGCATATCTAATACTAAGATATCACAACCGATCGTTTTAGTAATATATGCCCATTCTTCAATAATCATCTGATAGTTTCTTCCTAATCTATCAATCGACTTAATAATAAGTAAATCACCTGATTTTAATTTCTTTCTAAGTTTTAGATAGTTAATCCGATTGAAGTCCTTTCAGACTGTTTATCTATATAAATATACTTATCTTCGATTTCATACTTCTTAATCTCAACTAATTGTCTATCGATATTTTGAGTAATCGAAGAAACTCTGATATAACCATAATTCATAAAAAAATACCTCCTAGGTATACACTTATGATAAGTGTTCCTAGAGGTAAATGATAAGTTAAAGTTCTTATGATTTCAAAGGTGTTTTGACTCTCTTGGTACGGAATGTGTACCTTGTAGACCCAGTAATTATTGTAGCAAAAGTGCATAAAATATCAACATTTTTCGATAAAATTTGCTAAAAAAAGAATTTTATATAAGGAACAAAATGTACAGGTTTTAAACCTTAAAGGAGAAAGAAAATGCCTAATTATGAATTCAAAACAGAAAAATGTTATCCGTCAACTTCAGCAGAGCAGGCAGTTGTTGCTGCTTATCAAAAATGGGGATGGGAAATTCTCGACATTGATTCAAACAAACAGGTCTTCGTTCGCCAAGATAGCGACGGCACCAAACACTATTCGACTTCGTCATATGTTAAAATGCGGCGCGATCTATCAGATCCTAGAATTGCCAAAGTTGTTACTTTGGAAAGAGAATATGATAATTTATCTTCGATAAAGTTAGAAACCCAGAAACCTAAATCTAAGCCAACTGGAATCGGACTCATTATTTTGGGTTTAATCTTGGTTGCGATCGGAGTATATTATTTGGGTTATGGTATTGCTGTTCAAACGGCAGATAGCGGACCGCAGATTATATTTGGAGTCGTCTTAGCTCTTTTGGGTATTGGATTTTTTATTCTGCGATTCCCATTACACAAGAAAAGCGTTATGAAATGGGAATTGAACAAAGCGGCAAACGAGGCCGAGGTCAAAAAGCATAATGAAAATAACGACAGGATCAGATCCCGAATATATCAAATTTTAAACGAAGTTAATAAGATTTTAAACGAATAGGTAATTTAACTTATAATAAATTTTAATAGCTGGAAGTAATGTCTTTTCTAATGTCGATAAACGGTTTTGGGGTCTATCCCAAGCCGTTTTTATATCATCAATTGACATTCGGAATGTATGGCAAGACAAGCGTTGTTTTGCAAGAAAGGTTGCTTATATCATGCAATTTGATATATACTAGAGAAGAATACAATTTAGAGGTGAATTGCTTTATGAGTCGATTAAAACAATATAAAGATTTGGAAAAATCGTTACTTGGTAAATCAGCAGCGACAAGAGAGAATGTCGTTGTTTTAACTGATGACGATTTTAGGCATGATAAATTATCAGCAACAGGTTATGAAAATATAAAGAAGCAAAGTGAGTACATTCCTTATAGGGAGATCATTGAAATAGTAGTGCCAGATAAGTATGCTTCTGGATTTAAGCAGGCGCTTGACTCCATGGGAACTAGAGAGCTTTTGCATATTAAAAAAGACCGTCATTATAATACGCTTATTTCTATCATTTTATTAGTTGTTGGTATGATCTGGATAGCTGTAAGTATATTAATTGATGAAAAAGATGTTAAGATTATTAAAGAAATTATTGTCATAGCGAGTTGGGTTTTTATTTGGGCTGGTGTTGAAAAATGGTTTTTTGAGCGAAGAATATTAAATGAAAAACGTTTTTCATTGTTGCAGATTCTATCTGCAGAAATTATTGCTAAGGAATAAGTAGAGGTCTTATATGTATGAAAGATTACTAAATAAAGAAAAGAAGCCAACTTTTGAAGAAATGATAGAGTATACAGGTGCAACTGGTCGACTATGGATTGAAATAGAAAACTTCTTGCGACAAAATTGTAACTTGCAAACACTCTTACGTTTCCCTTACGGAAATAAATTTGGCTGGGGTGTTAAATATAGTCAAAAAAATAAACATATTTGCGAAATCTTTGCCGAAGCTAATGCCTTTACAGTCTTCTTTAGAATCGAAAATGTTATTTGTGATAGATTGCTCGATGAGCTAAGTGATTACTCAAGAGTCATATGCGAAAATAGATATCCTTGCGGTGAAGGCGGATGGCTTCGCTATCGAGTTACTAGTGAAGAACATCTAGAAGATGTAATAAAGCTTTTATCGGCTAAATAAACGCGAAATCTTGATTTTAGTATAATAAAACGATTTTCAGAAAGGGATGTTTTATCATTTAGTTTACTGGAAAAATCCACTTGCATTTATGATTAAAATATAGCAAAATTAATTTATGAAACGTGCTAAAGTGTGCTTCTATATTTGTAAAAATAGCATATTAATAGAAGATAAAAAAGCAATGAAAATAATTAAGGACATTTTTAAGCAAGCACATAAAGAAATTGATGATGGCTTGGGTCATTTATTAAAAGAATATCCCAATAATCATAAAGAGCCATTAATAATAATATTGGATGTTGGAGATGAAGAACTTTCTTATTTGGGTGGATTCTATGTTCCTTATGATAATAGAATCGTTATTTACAGATACCATAAAGAGCTAGACTATGAGAAGAAAAATTGTAAAAATGGAAAAGTAAGTGACTTATTTTTGGAACCAAAACATTTTCTTCATATTCTTATCCATGAACCAATCCATTACACTTTTGCTGAATTTTATTATCCTCGTCCAAGAAGCAAGAAACCTACAAAATGGAAACTGGGTGTTTCTTTGTTGGAAAATAATGATGAAGTAATGGAAAGAAGAATCAACAGAAAATGGCATTTTAATAATTGGCTTGATGAAATTCTTACAGATTATCTAGCAAACTATTTAAGTGAATATAAGAATTATGTTAATTTATTTACAGATAATGTTAAGAAAAAAGACTTAAAGCTTTTCGAATTTATAAAAGATATACTACCGGAAGTCAAAATGGTGTCGATAGTAAAAGCATTATTATTTCACGATCCTAATATGCTGTATGAAGAAAATGATGAGACTTAACATTTATGACTTTAGTTTTGGAAGCTAACAATTCTTAAAATATGATTCAGTTAAATGAGTTAATTCTATTTATCTTAAAAAACTATTGCAAAAATAAAAATAATTGATTATAATGAAAGTGTAAGTTTAATTGAGTTTTACTAGACTCTCAAGTAAGGGTTAAATCCCTTGAAAATTGCCCAACCATGTTGGGTATTTTTTATTATATAAGATATTTATGAATTGAAAATTATAATCAAAGTTGAAAAATATCGACAAAAATAAATGAAAACTTGCAAAAAAGCCATTTTTATCTTATTATTTTCGTAAAGGAAGAATAAAATGAAAAACAAATTTGTTCTAGGTTTAGACTTAGGAATAGGATCAGTTGGCTGGTCATGTATGCTTCAAAATGAGGAAGGAAAGTTTGAAAGAATTCTGGATTTAGGTGTTAGAATTTTTGATAGCGGAGAAGACACCAAAGATAAAAATGAAAAAAGACGCGCGGCTCGTGGAACAAGAAGATTAATTGCTCGAAGAGTAAACCGCAAAAATGATTTACGAAAAATTTTTATTGAAAATAATATCTTAACAGATCAAGAGCTCAATAATATTTTTAATCAAAAAAACATTCTGCTGCCTTCCCCTTATTTTGTTAAAGTAAAAGGACTTGAACAGCAATTAACCAAGAAAGAATTATTTATAGCTCTTCTTCACTATGTTAAACATCGTGGTTATAAATCAAATCGCAAAATAGATGAAAATGCAGCTGCCAAAAGAGCAGATGAAGATGGGAGAGCACTACAGGCAAAAAGCATTACCGCTGATAAAGTTAAAGAACTAGAATGTTCAATAAGTCAGTATTTAGTTTATAAGATGCTTTCTGCTCCGGAGTTGATCGACAAGTTTCAAATAAATCAAAATAAAATGGCCGCTAAGAGTATTTTAAGCACTATTGAGGAATGTGGAATAGGCTTAAATCCTTTTTCAAGAACAAATGTTCACAATAAAGATAGTAATTTTGAAGTTTTAGCAACTAGAGAGATGACTGTCGAAGAAGCGATAAAGCTTTTAGATAAGCAAATTGAATTCGGATTAATTAGCCAAGCTTTTAAAAATGAGTATCTTGAAATATTACAACGTCAACGTTCTTTTGCTATGGGACCTGGTCGTTGTGACAAAGATAGTCCTTATCATAATCCTTTAAAGAAAATGATTGGAGTCGCACGAGATGGCAATAAACGTGCACCACTTAATTCTTATTCTTATGAAAAATTTAATATTATTACGAAATTGCAAAATTTAACATTCGACTCTTCTAATCAAAAGAGCCTGAGATTAGATAGTAAGCAAATTAATGATTTAGTTCATATTGCCGAAGGTGGAAAGGTTATTACTTATGGAGTTGTTAAAGACTATTTGAATCTAGAGGAAATTCGCTTTAAAGGTTTAGAGTTAACTTATTCTGAAAGAAAAAAATTGCTTGATGATTTAAGCAAAAAAGGAATTCAAGATTATTATGAAAAGACAAAATATTTTGAAAAAGCCAAATTTGCTAAAGAGATTGCATCTTTTAAATTCTGCAAAGAAGTAAAAAAGACTTTGAAAGAAGCCATACAAAAGACTGATTTACAACCTAAGCAATACGATGATATCGGATGGATTTTATCTACTTGCAAGAGTGATGAAGAAATAGCTAATGAAGGAAAACGTCTCCAACTTGATGAAAAAATTATCGAAGTCATTAAAAATAAAATGACGGCACGAGTAACTAAATTTGGCAGATTTTCTTTTGAAATGTTAAATGAACTTTTACCCTTATTAGAAGAAGGTAAGAATCTTTATGAAGCATTAAAAGAAAAAGGTATGGATGATGTGGTAGAGAAGCTGGAAACTAATTTGGAATCAATGCCACCTGTTCCAGAGTTACTTGAGAGATTGAATCGAACGATAACTAATCACAGCGTTATGAAGATTTTAAGTGAGACCAGACGAGTGGTCAACGCTATTGTCAAATTATATGGATATCCAAGCGAAATACATATTGAAGTAGGACGTGAAGTAGCTAAGTCTAAACAAGAAAAGAATGAAATCATGGATCGGCAATTCATAAATCAAACAGACAACTTAGCTATAAAATATAAAATTGTAAGTTTAGACCCGCAACAATTTGTTAATATTAGTCACGTGAAAGGCAAGGACATCGAAAAATATAAACTCTTTATTGAACAGAAGGGGCTGTGCCTTTATACTTTAGCGGAAACTGGTAATGAAGATCAAGCAAAAATAAAAGAAAAAGAAATCTTCACTTCCAAATATGAAATTGATCATATTATTCCATACACCAGATCGCTTGATGATCGAATTAGTAACAAGACATTAGTAAAGACCGAGATGAATCGGAATAAACTTAATTGTCTACCATTTGAAAAGTTTTCTCATAGCGCTGGTTGGAATAAATTTAAGCATTTTATACTTAATAATCATAAAATCAGCGACGCTAAAAAGAAAGGATATTTGTTAGAGAAATTAACTCCCGATATACTGGATGATTTTAGATCACGCGATTTGCAGGATACCAAATACGCTACGATTACCGCTAAAACACTGATAGAATATTGTTTTCCAAATGTGAAGGTAAAATCATTTAATGGCGATATGACAGGGAAGTTGCGTGGTATATGGGGATTAAATGGCTTAACGCACTCACTTCAATCAAAGGATTATAAATTAGACGTGAGTGATGAAATAAGAAAGAAAGTGGATCGAGAAGGTAACGACCTTGATCAAATGCTTGAAAAACTGTATGAGATGCATGAGAAGTATTTGGACGATAGAAACAATAAGGAAATTAGGAGCGAATATTATAAATACAAATCGGAAGTTGAAAAGAAGTACCGTGAACTCGACTCTATTAAAAATCGTGATAATTATCTACATCACGCGCTTGATGCCACTCTTATTGCTGTTTTTTCTTCATCACTTTATTTTTCATTTCAAGAATACTGTAAATATCAATATATTAAAAATTTAAAAGATAGAACAAAGTTTCAGGAGAAAAGAACAATTCTAAATAAAGACACCGGTGAAGTGGAAGACAAGAAATTTATAGAAATGAATAAGGAAGACTATCTTAAAGAATTCGACTACACAATTATAGATCAAAAAAGCCGCTTTAAGACTCCATATTCTGACTTTGTCGAAGAAGTAAAGTGTCGTATTTATGAACAAGACGAAGAAGAATTAGCGAACAAACTTTCTTATTTAAGCAATTATAAAGTTGCAGATATAGCGTCTATAAAGCCGATAATGATTTCTCATGATATTAGTCATAAGATGAAAGGTCGTCTGCATGAAGAAACATTCAAAGGTAAACATGTCGATAACGGAAAAGAATATTTAAAAGAAAGAATTAAAGTTTCTTCTTCTAAATTCACTCGGGAGACCTTAGAAAAATTAATTAATAAGGATACGACATCAAAACTAACTTATGAAATTATTGCTGCTTGGATTGATGGCTACAAGAGTGGTGAAGAAGCTTTTATGGTCAAGGGGTTGCCAATAAATGGTAATAAAAATGTTATTTCAAAAGTGACGATTCTTTCGGCCGCTGTTAAAGAACAAATATTATTGAGATCCGATTTAAACCAATATGTAGAAAAAGAGAATGTTTTACGGATAGATGTCTATAGAAAGATAGGCGATAATAAAATATACTACGTAGGACTCGATAAATACCGTATAGTCCATGAAAATAAGAAGTCAATTGATTATCTTCTTTGGTGTGGTGCTGGCAAATATACTAAGATAGATTCATTAAGTATTGCCAGCCAAGGATTTTATAAGGTCCTAACATTATACAAAAATGATATTGCTGAATTGGAACTAAAGAAAGGCAATAAAGGAATTTGCAAAATCATTGGGCTCTCTAGTGGTGTATTAGAGGTCACTAGTATTTTAGGCGATAATTATGATTTAAAGAATTATGGTTTTGTTCAAAAGCTTGACCAACGTTGTAGAATTTATGTTACTCAAATAATGAATATTAAGATTATCTCTATGTCTGTGTTAGGAAAAATAAATAATGGCGGAAAGGCAAGTCTTCATCAGCAATGCGATAAAGTTGTCGCTCAAAAATAATTCTCTTTTAGTATTAAATAAAGAAGAAAAAGAAATCGCTATTCCAATTGAGGATTGTTCTTTTATACTGCTTGAAGATCCGACAACAATTATATCAGCTAAATTGATAGCTCATCTTGCTGATAAGAATGTTGCATTAATCATTTGCAATGACGAATATATTCCTGTATCCATTTCTCTTCCTTATTGTAATCATTATAAACAGTTAAAGGTTTTTCAATGGCAATTAGAAGTTAAAAAGCCGGTTTTATCACAGATATGGGAGAAGATCATTATCGCTAAGATAAATAATCAAAAAATAGTTCTTAAAATAAATAAAGCATCTGAAGATAAAATTCAATATCTTGAGGCATTGTGTAAAGACGTGAAATCAAATGATAATACCAATAGAGAAGCAATTGCGGCCAAAGTGTTTTTTAAAAGCTCATATGGCGATAATTATAATAGAAACACAATTGGATATGATGAAATAAATAGCGCTCAAAATTATGGTTATACTGTATTGGCTAGTCAAATGGCGAGAACATTATCGGCGTATGGTTGTAATACTGCTATTGGAATATTTCATCATAATTATTTAAATAACTTTAATTTAGCCTATGATTTAGTAGAGCCATTTCGTTCAATTGTTGATAACTATATTATTCAAGCCTCATCTAATATCTATATGCCTTTATCTAAATCAGTTAGAAAAGATTTAATAAATCTTTTAAATAGTCCAATTAAAATCGGTAAAATTAATTATAAAGTTCAGCACGCTATGGAGGAAATGGTGTTAAGCTTTATTAAATGCCTGCAAGAAAATGACTCACAATATTTATTAATTCCAACAATTATTGATAGAGTAGAAAATGAGTGATTCAAGTTTTAAAATTATGCGAATCTTAGTAATATTTGATCTTCCAGTTGATACTAAGCAAAACAGAAAAGCCGCTCATCAATTTCGAGAGTTTTTACTTGATGATGGTTATGATATGCTCCAGTTTTCTGTTTACACAAGATTTTGCCGTAACATTCAAGACAAAGACAAACATATTGTACGTTTGAAAAGAAATATGCCTAAAGAAGGAAATGTGCGAGCGATATTAATTACCGAGCATCAATACGAAACAATGCATGTTTTTTTAGGTGAAAAAAATATAGCTGAGACAGCATTGACTAGTGATAATTTGGTGGAAATAGAATGAAAATCAAGTTATTATTTTTCAACAAAGAGCAAGATATTGATCTTTCAGGGGTTAATATTTTTTTAGGTGATAGTAATTCAGGGAAGACAGTTTTATCCGAGATTATCCTAAAAGGATTTCAGGGAATTGAAGAAGGTTTTTTAGTTAACGGCGTAGAAATGGATAAAACTAAATATGAAGTATCAAGAATAAATGATGGTGATTTTCAAACAGAGTTAAAGATGGCTTCTAAAAGTGTTTTTACAACATTTATTAAAAAAGAATTAGAATTAGAACAAAGCTTAATTGCAGAAAAAGAAAAACTTCTTGAAACTTGTGTGGAAGATATTAATGCTCAGCTCAAAGAAAAATATTACTATGTCGAACATGATTTTGGTAATGGATATTTACCACAAATTAAAATTCCTAATTTACAATCTTTTCTTTTAAACAATCTTTCAATAGAAGAATCAGTGAAAAATTTATCCTCTTCACATAATAAAGAAATATACTTTTATTTAAAATGTTATTTAGAATCGAATAATAAGCAAAGAATCTTTATTATTGATGATTTTGATGGCTTTGACGTTGTGCAAGCCATTAAAATGTTTGAATTAGCGGAAGAAAAGAAGATCATGCTTATCCTATTTGCAAAAAATACTTCTATTTTAAAATATATGAAACTCTATTCAATATATTTTCTTAGAAATAAGAGCATTTATTCATTTGATTACTTGCAACAAATATTGACTCAATCGATAAAATCAACTTCTGATTTAAACAATGAAGTCTTTAATAATCATATGCTTTTACAAAATTACGAAATAGCTGATAAGAAAATTCAAATAATAACTGAATACTTATCTTTAATTTCGGATTTGTTTATCAGTAAAGATGGCTTTTATTTGCTAAATTTTTTAAAAAATGAATTAAATGATGAAAAAATGACTATATTTAGGCAATTTTTAAAAAAAATGAATGATTAAAAAGCACCAAAAGTATAGAAAAATCAAGGGGTTTAGCTAAAAAAACTTGCTTAACGCTTGAGAATCTAGTAAAATTGAATTAAACTTACACTAAATATTATATACCAAATAACGCTGATGCGCTTGAGAATCTAGTAAAATTGAATTAAACTTACACTTCAAGAATCGATTCGTCAGTCGGGCGTAGCTTGAGAATCTAGTAAAATTGAATTAAACTTACACGAAGCAATCCAATAGTTGTTGTTTTCTCGGCTTGAGAATCTAGTAAAATTGAATTAAACTTACACTTGTTGTATTGCGAGTATTGTCGTAAGCCAGCTTGAGAATCTAGTAAAATTGAATTAAACTTACACTTCTCTCGCGCTATTATCTTCGAAATTGTGCTTGAGAATCTAGTAAAATTGAATTAAACTTACACAATAATTCGTATTATTTGGCGGCACTTGCGGCTTGAGAATCTAGTAAAATTGAATTAAACTTACACCACGGCTGCCATAACATAATTGAGCAGCGGTGCTAGAGAATCTAGTAAAATTGAATTAAACTTACACGCTTTAGGAATCTATCGCCAAAAATACTGCGCTTGAGAATCTAGTAAAATTGAATTAAACTTACACTTGCTATCTTTCGTATGTCAACGAGGTCAGCTTGAGAATCTAGTAAAATTGAATTAAACTTACACTTTCCTCGTGGTTCTGTCATTGTAATTGATGCTTGAGAATCTAGTAAAATTGAATTAAACTTACACACAGCTGAAAAGTGCCTTTAAGAGCGAAAGCTTGAGAATCTAGTAAAATTGAATTAAACTTACACTGTCAACCCTAAAGCTTTAGCGGCAACTAGCTTGAGAATCTAGTAAAATTGAATTAAACTTACACACAGTTGGTCGCGCATATCTTGGGCGGCAAGCTTGAGAATCTAGTAAAATTGAATTAAACTTACACTGCAACAGCATCGGAGTAATGAACGGACGTGGGCTTGAGAATCTAGTAAAATTGAATTAAACTTACACTTATTGGGACAACTATGACGATTACTGACGCTTGAGAATCTAGTAAAATTGAATTAAACTTACACAGTCGGATCTATTCGAGCAATCAAAGAAAGCTTGAGAATCTAGTAAAATTGAATTAAACTTACACTAATAAAATAACGCGCATTGTGACCGCTAGCTTGAGAATCTAGTAAAATTGAATTAAACTTACACTCCTGATAATGTGCAGCTCGTACACCATGGGCTTGAGAATCTAGTAAAATTGAATTAAACTTACACATCGTATAATAATTGTGTTAATTCATGTAGCTTGAGAATCTAGTAAAATTGAATTAAACTTACACGCTTGCACAAGATGCCTTCTGGATGCTCTGGCTTGAGAATCTAGTAAAATTGAATTAAACTTACACTGACAAACATATTAATTATATAGTAGAATAGCTTGAGAATCTAGTAAAATTGAATTAAACTTACACTGACTGTTCTCAATACAAAGGTCATCATGCGCTTGAGAATCTAGTAAAATTGAATTAAACTTACACAAGACTGAATATTATAACAAACCCAACAAAGCTTGAGAATCTAGTAAAATTGAATTAAACTTACACCTGGCTTAGTAAAAGCAATAAGCGACATTGGCTTGAGAATCTAGTAAAATTGAATTAAACTTACACTTTGATCCTGCATACGGCGAGCGCGCCTAGCTTGAGAATCTAGTAAAATTGAATTAAACTTACACCCATCCGAGCGCTTTTTGATGCTCACATTCGCTTGAGAATCTAGTAAAATTGAATTAAACTTACACTCACGCGCAATGTATTTGCGCTTATTCAAGTGCTTGAGAATCTAGTAAAATTGAATTAAACTTACACCATCGAATTCATGGCGGCGCCCCACGTCAGCTTGAGAATCTAGTAAAATTGAATTAAACTTACACTATAAACAATGAATATGCTTTATTCCACGCAGCTTGAGAATCTAGTAAAATTGAATTAAACTTACACCGCGCGCAGTGTAACTTACACAACACAAATTGTACACCATTGCAAAGAATGGTTTGAGAATCTTGTAAAATTAAATTAGACTTACACTTTTTGATTCAATGTAATACGTTCGTATTTGTTTATCAATATTTTGATTTAAAAAATCTTATGGAAATACATCTAATTCATTAGAGAGTTTTTTTAAGAAACGGTATAGACTAAAGAAGAGAAAATGTCTAAAGTTTCATTTCTATTACTCTAAAGTGATTTATTACCACGGCTCGCTTTGTATCATCAGATTATAAGTTCTATAAAATGTTCTGCCTTCTACACTCACCATAGCGTCCAGTGAAGCATATTGTGGACCTTCAGCAAATGAAGGTCTATAAACGGATATTATGCCATTGTAATTTACGTAAAGATAATTTGAATATGCTTGCCACTGAATTGTAAAGCCATATATATATGTTGGTATTGGAAAAGCATCAGACACTTGATTGTATCCAGACATATACATGTCAATTTCTTGAAATATTTGTTCAGATGCTTCTTCAGGCGACATTTCCTTTCTGGAGACTGAGACATAAAAATCTTTAGTTCTGGTGATAGCCCCATTTTGAATAGTAGCAATTAGTCTAACATTAATATCACCATCGAAATATTCCGGTCTATTCACTATTGCTTCATAGCCGTTGAGCGCAATAATGCTTTCATCATCAGATTGCCAAGTTATAGTTGATCCATAAAATCCAACGTTCTCCAGAGTAAAGTTTTCTGTTACAGAGAATGGATCTAAATTAAGATAATTGTAATCTAGCTCCACTATTTCTTCTGCGCTTAAGATGTTTTTTAGTACTGTAACAGTAAAAGTTTTTTCTCTAATTACATTGCCATTTTCAATTCTGACAGTTAAATTAACATCAATATTTTCTTCATTGAAGGCTGGTCTGGTAACTGTGGCTTGACTACCATTTATTGTAATAGCGGTATCATCGGAACGCCAAGTTATTATACAGTCAAATTGACTTTCGCCAGTAAGAGTGAAGTCTTCAGTGACATTGTCAATAATATCTAAAGTAATATTTTCATAATCAATATCTACTTTTTCTTGTGAGTTTATTTCTTGCTTTAGAACAACAATATCAAATGTTTTTTCTTGAGACAATCCACCGATAGACAAAGTAGCAATAAGTTGTCCGCTTGAGTCGCCTTGCGTGTGTGATGGTCTAGTAACGTGTGCTAAATTATTTTCAATTGCTATTGATGTATTTTCGCTAATCCATTCTATTTCGCTACCGTTTTCTCCATTTATTGGCAGTTCAAAATCGTTTGTTATTGTAGTATTGATATCTAATGCGTTAAAGTCGCTTAACAATTTTGCTGCGTAATCAACAACCTCTTCAACGCTAATACTTGATTCATTGCTGCTACTATTACTAATATTACTGCTTTGGTATGAATTTGAGGTATTATCATTGTTATTGGTCATTGCATTATGAATGAGTAAAGGCGACACAGTCAATGTAGCAATAGCGACTCCGCCTAAAATTAATTTTATTTTATTTCCACGAAATTTGATTTTTTTGCGACGAGAATTGCTTTCATTTATTTGACCAAATTCATTGTTCCAATCTTTACTTAAAAAAATGAATAGTACATCAGAATCATTAATTTTTTCAATTTTATATTTTAGTTGCACAGCATTATCCCAAATTATTTTTTACCTTTTAAGAGAGTTTATTCAAAATATATAAGAATTTCACTTATTTGCATTGTTAAATAAATGCCTGCGGAATATTCAGTTTTGAAAGAACATTTGAATTCATGATATTTTAGAAAGGCTACAACTAGTTTAAACAATCTCCTGCCTTTATATTAATTCATAGCAATTTCGCATAATTATTGAAAAATCTGTTTTTTTAATTTATAATTTGAATAATTGGAGAAGTAGGAATAATGAATTATTTTGAGATGATCAAAGCCATAAGAAACCTTTCCAAGGTGAAACCTGCGAGAGGTAGTTTGCATAAAATTACTAAGTTAAAGATTAATCAGAAAATAATTAATGGTAAATTAATATGAACAATACGAAACAAAGCATATTGGAATTTAGAGATGATAGAAATTGGAAGCAATTTCATAAAGGAAAAGATTTGGCAATGTCCTTATCAATAGAATCTGCGGAGTTATTAGAGGCCTTTCAGTGGAGTGGAGATGATCAACAGTGCTTAGATAAAGTTGATAAAATAAAGGAAGAATTGGCTGATATTTTTATTTATGCAATTCTGATGGCTGATTGTTATGGTCTTGATATGGACAAAATAGTGAAAGAAAAACTTACTATTAATAATGAGAAATATCCAGTAAGTAAATCAAAGGGAAATAAAGAAAAATATACAAAATTGAAATAGGGGAATTGATAATATGATAGTTTATTCAGGATCGAAAAAAGAATTTAGTGTGGAAGTTATGAACAATATGATTGCTGACAAGATTAGGCAATCTTTTAAAGAGCATTATATTAGTTATAATACGAAAGCAGAATACCGTGCCTGGGAAAATTCGTTAAGATGTATGCAACTAGTTTTAAATGATGAAGAAATTGATGACAATTGTAAAGTGGCTATAGAATATCAAATACCAGCAACATGTAAAAGAGTTGACTTTATTATTACTGGCAAAGATTACAATGATATTGAAAAAGTAGTTATTGTCGAGTTGAAACAATGGGAAAAGGCGGAAAGAACAGATAAAGAAGATCTTGTTGCGACTTTTTTAGCAGGAGTAAAACGCCCAGTAACTCATCCATCATATCAAGCATATAGTTATGCTCAAACAATACATAATTATAATGAAAGTATCAGACAAGATAATATAGATTTGCATCCGTGCGCATTTCTCCATAATTATAAAGAAGAATATCGTAATGAATTAGATAACACATTATATCAAGAAGCTATTTTGGCCGCTCCTTTATTTTTAAAAAATGATTTTGCTAAATTAAGAGGATTTATAAAGAAATATATAAAGAAAGCCGATAATGGTGAAATATTATATAAAATAGAAAATGGTAGGATTAAACCATCCAAATCATTACAAGATTCTTTATCTTCTATGTTACAAGGTAATAAAGAATTTATAATGATTGATGAACAAAAGGTTGTATTTTCTACTATAAAGAAATTAGTAGAAAAATCTATAATGGAAAATAAAAAATATACGATTATAGTTCAAGGAGGACCAGGAACAGGCAAGTCAGTCGTAGCTATTAATTTATTAGTTGAATTAAGACATTTGAATATCAATTATGTTACTAAAAATGCCGCCCCTAGAAATGTTTATTTTGAAAAAATGAGAGAGAATAAATTCAAATTAAATTATATAAAGAATTTATTTAAGGGATCGGGGGCTTATTGGGATGCTGAAAAGGAAATATTTGATTGTTTAATTGTTGATGAATCACACCGGCTAAATGAAAAATCGGGATTTATGTCTAATCTTGGTGAAAACCAAATTAAGGAAGTTATTAATGCTTCCAAAGTAAGCATATTTTTTATTGATGAAGATCAAATTGTTACAACAAAAGATATTGGTTCTATTGATGAAATAAAGAAATGGGCCAAAGTCCTAGATAGCGAAGTATATTGTAATGAAGATTTAATATTATCATCGCAATTTAGATGCAATGGATCCGATGGATATATTGCTTTTTTAGATAATTTATTAGGTATTAGACAAACAGCTCATTATGATGGATTTGATTTGGAGTATGATTTTAGAATATATGATGATCCAAATAAGATGAGAGATGACTTAAGAGAAAAAAATAAAACAAATAACAAAGCTAGAATGCTAGCAGGCTATTGTTATGAATGGAAAAGCAAGAATAATCCAAACGAAGAAGATATAGAGCTAATAAATGGCTTTAAAGCTAAATGGAATTTTAGTTCTACTAATACATGGGCAATTGATAAAGATTCTTTTGAGCAAATTGGTTGTATCCATACTTCACAAGGACTAGAATTCGATTACATTGGCGTTATTATTGGCAAGGATTTAAAATTAGAAGATGGAGTTATTAAAACCAATAAAAATATGGTTGCCAAAAGCGATAAATCGAGTGGCGTTAGAAGTACAAAAGACTTAAAACTAGCTGATAAAATCATTCGTAACACTTACAAAACATTAATGTCGAGAGGACAAAAAGGTTGCTATGTGTACTGCGAAGATAAAAATTTAAATGATTATATGCAGTTAAAGTTTGGAACAAAAAAATTAAAGTTCATTAATTAATTGCACATAAAGTATATTTGGCATATTAGGAAATAAATAATACATGGGTTAATATCTTTAGAAAATATTGACTTCTTTTGGTATAATGTAAGCAGGAAAGCAGGTGTGATAATGTGCTTAAAATCATTAACAAATGTGATTTTTAGGAAGAAATTAGAATCAATATTTCATGAAGATATTGTAACAAAGATTCGTATAAAAAAGTATACTTCAAGTGATGGTTTACAAAGAAACTTCACTAGCTTTATCTTGCAGCATAAGGCTTCTGAAATGATAATTTGCATGGGAATAAATCCATCAGCAGATAAAAATACAGTTATGGATTTTACTAATATTTCGTTAGGGAGAAAGTTGCTTGTTGAAAATCAGTTTAAATCAATAAGAGGTTATTATTTAATAAATCTATCATCTATAATTTCTAGTCAACCGAATGAAGATGTTGAAAAAACACTTGAAGATACATCTAATCATAATAAAAAAGTTTTAAAAATAGCATTAAAAAGAAATATGAAAGTATGCTTATTTTTTGGACGACATATTGTGAATAAAAATGAGTCTATTATAAAAAAACTCTATAATGATTTATTTGAGCAATTGATTGAAAAGGGTCTATTATATTATACTAATGAGTCTAAGGATTTTTGTCATCCTAGTAGAAAAAATGAAAGGTATACTATAAATCAAGTAACTAGCATTAATCAAATAATCCCTTAAATCATTTTATTATATAATTATAGCATTTTCTAAATAGTAGAGGTTACTCATTGAAGAAACATCTTCTCTTAAATAATTTGTCAATGAAGTTAATATTTTACTCTTGACGAAAAATGGAATAATGAGGCAATTATGAAAGTAATTTCAAGTTGAATTATCGACATTCTAATGCTATTATAAAATAATACATATATTATTTTCATGTATAAGGGAGATTTTTATGAAAATAAAATTAGGGAAAATTACATTATCGCTGATTTTAGCGATAGCGTTAGCTGCCTGTGATACTGGAAAAAATGGCAATTCTAGTAATACAGGAAGTTCTAGTGCAACTTCTAACTATTTTGCTTCATCCAATTTTGGCTCTAGCGTTATTAGTTCCTCTATTGAGGAAGCCATAATTACATTGAATAAGTCAAAATTGACCTTAGAAGTTAATGATGAGTTCAAGCTAGTGGCTAGTGTTGAAAATAGTAGCGGTCCAGTTACTTGGAGTAGTCTATCTTCAGGGATTGTTTCCGTTGATCAAGAAGGCAATATCAAAGCCTTATCAATAGGAGAAACAACCATCAAAGCCGCGATTGGTAGCGTCTTTGCTGAATGCCAAGTTATTGTTGGCGAAGCTGGATTAAGTTTTGCTAAGGAAAACGCTCAAGATTTGTTGACTGATATTATGGATGCTAAGATTCCAGTTAATGATACCGGTAGACTTATTTATGAAGAATGGTATTCATCAAGTGATTGGAGTTTATTGCTTTCAAAAGTAGAGG